>JADNSB010000086.1:0-84509 GCA_019695575.1 Angomonas ambiguus | reverse complement strand
CCATCGCCTTCGCCTTGCCGATCGCCCGTGGCAGCCGCTGAGTTCCACCGATACCTGGCATAGTACCGATGTTTATTTCCGGTTGGCCAAACTTTGCCTTCTCACTGGCAACAATGATGTCACATGCCATTGCCAACTCGCAACCCCCGCCTAGAGCAAACCCGTTGACGGCGGCGATGATCGGCTTGGAAATCTGACAAATGGTGTCAATAGGATAAAAGGGGTCTTCTTTTACATAATCTGTAAAAGTTGCGTTCTGCATCATCTTAATATCTGCTCCCGCGACAAAAGCTCTCCCCTCACCCGTCACAATCATCACGGAACACTCAGGGTCAGAGTCGTGTTTCCTCAGTTCTCCAACAAGCTGCTTTACTACGTCTTTGTTCAGCGCGTTTAACTGTTTTGGGCGGTTCATGGTTAAAATCGCAACTGCACCCTCCCTCGTGACTTTAATCAGGGGACCCGAAGAACACAACAGGAAAATGGAGCGGTGAAGCATTTGTGGAAGCTGTGTTTTATCGAGGAACTAAAACGAACTGAATTTCTCAAAGATATAAAAAAAAAAAAGTGGGGGAAAAAGCCAGTAGGTAAATCAGAATGGAGGCTACACTAGTAGTCGGTTGAATTGGAAGGTTGCACTCCGTGGAGGGAATAAAGGAGAAAAAAAAAATTTCAACAGCGCTCCTCGAAACGTTCAACTTGTGACCAGCGTATCTTGGGAACTTGAACTGATCCTATACCATTTACATGTTATTTCACTATCTTATCCAGTTTACTTTGTACATCCTTTGCTATCTCATCCGATGACCGTTGGACCTCTCGATCCTTCTTTGCGCCAAGATTGATCATTCGGGTCATGAATTCAATAGCCAGTTTCACGTTGGCCACCGCGCTTTCCATGGTAACTCCCTTGAAGAACGGATGGGCGAGCAATTCAGCGCAAGTTGGCCGCTCCTCTGGGTCTCGCACCAGACACTTCTTGATAAAGTCTCTGGACTCGGCAGAGTAGTTTCCTGTTGCGGGCAAACTGGGGGTGGTATCCCCTGATATTTTACCCAACAACTGGAAAAGATTCATTTCCTCCGGCGGCGCCCAAGGATTTCTCCCAGTGACGGTGGCCACCATGGTAAGTCCGAGAGACCATATATCGCTGCTGAAGCTATAGGCGCCCTGCTCTAACCGCTCTGGGGCCATGAAGTACATCGTCCCAACGTAAGTTGAGGAAACGTCGAGCGTTTGGACCAGTTTGGAAACGCCGAAATCGGCAATTTTGACGAAACCCTGCTCGTTGATCAGCAAGTTGCTAGGTTTTAGGTCTCGATGGATTACGCGTTTGGTGTCGTGTAAATACATCAAGCCAGACACCACTTGATAGTACACGTCCCTGAGAATCGTCTCATCGAGCCCTTCACCGAAAAAGCTGAGATCCTTTACCGTGTAAGACATCCATTCCATCGGAATCACAATGCAGCCTTGCTCAGAGTCCCAGAACGCGCCATAATTTTTCATCACGAAAGGGGAGTCATTTTTTGAGCTGAAAAACTGCAGTTCACGATCCACCTCGTCACGGTGTGTTTTTGACGAAATTGGGATGCACTTTAGCGCTACTGGTGTGCCATCCTTCAATCTGGCGAAGGAGACGTCACCACTCGCACCCCGGCCAATACTTTTCTTTTCTTTGAAATCAATTTGATCTTTCGTCACGGTTCCAGGCAACTTTCGTCCGTCTTTTGTAAACATCCCACTTTCATTTAGTAAAAAAGCACGTAGCTGCAGCGAGTTGTTATTCTTGATTTGATAAGACTGAATATCATTCTTGTAACCTTCTACAGTCGATGCGTCAAGTGCTAGACTGGGTCCCGGTCTTTTTTTCATTTTGGCTGTGTAAACTCTGCTGGCAGCTGGTAGTTTAACTTCCTTTGCAGGACTAAGCAAATATAAAACCAGAAAAAAAAAGGGGGGATAAAATTTATTCTTGAAAGTTATCAAAAATACACAAGTCTACACTTTCAAGGAAAAAAAAAACCCGGAACACACAGCAAGTATACAAACGAAAGAAAAGTAGGCGCATCGAAAAAATAAGTTCACAAAAACTAAAGAGCTCTATGAATTTGTTTGCTTTTCCCACATGTAGCACACAACGGATTCCCCCATTGTTGTTTGAAAGCAGTACAGCGGCCCCGCTTGTTCAAACTTTCGTTGTTTTGTGAGGTGTGATTTTCGTTTAAAGTAGCAGTTCCAGTGCTTGTTCGACCTTTAGAGGTATTACGACGAGTTTGTGAAACTTTGTGTGAAGACGAACTTTCAGATAGGCTTCGTACGTTTTTGGGTGTACTCAAACGCACCGTGCTCTGTGAATTAATTGAAGTTTGTCTAACAAGCGGGGAACGAAGTCGTGTCGTGGCACTTCCAGAATGAGGAGTGTCGCACACTGAAGTCGAACTGCGAGTAAAACTGTTCCGACCAGTTTCTCGGATGGTACTACCGTCCCTAGAAGCTGCTCGTGAACTGCTCGATATGTGGTTGTGGAACCCTTGACTAGTACTGGATAGGCTTCGTTGCGGGGGTTTACCATGAACCTGGTGTGGAGGACCACGTGGAGCAGGGGATCCAGTGACGGAGTTTTCCCTATTTTTCGCGCGAACCACTATGGTACCCACATTTTCCCCACTGAATACTTCTTTAAGAGAAGTTCGATTAGACAAAACCTGGTTGCCATATAACGCCTGCAACTCAGAGGGCTTCAGGTCGCTCACACGGAGAAGGTTGGGTGCTTTTAGCAGAACATCGGATACATCAGAATTCTCTGGTAATATCAATTTTATAGCTTCATCGTCGGACAAAAAAGGCTCTCGCAACCACACTTTCAGCATGAATGTCCACTGAACCTCCACAATCTAAAAATGGGAAAGAAGAAAGGTAAATAATCAAGGCAGTACAATTAGATTCCAAATAAGAATAGTGCCAGAGACACTACTGTCAAGTAAATTAAATAACGCAATAACTACTAAAAAAGTATGTAAAAACATATACATAAATTCAACAGATCAGCGGAATAAATCATCCAAGTCGACACTTTTCTGATTTTCCTGATTTCCGGTCACTCGCGTTGCTTCATCGAAGGGGGATGTCTCCATTCTAACTTCTTCAGCACGAGGCTGTCCGTAAGAGGGTGTAAACAAATCAACAAGCTCATCTGTAGGGTGTTGCTGTTGTGGTTGTGGTTGTCTTTCCTCTCTTGGAGCGGTGTCCAAGGTTTGTGAAGCGGCACCTCGCTTTTCCCTGGTGATGATTTTTGAAATACTTTGTTCATTTTTCACCCTGTTGTACACTTCACCAAGCCTTCCAGTGATGACCGAGCTGTCCTTCAAAAACAAAGATAACTGTTGAAGCACAATATTGCAGGAAGACCAGCCTGTCATAGCCGTCTGCTCTAGGGCAAACTGTGTAGAGCTCATCGCCTCTTTTAATTCCCCCAAATATGAATTACCTATGATCTGCATTTTATCAACTGCTGCGTCCAACGCCATTTGTGCAATAGGGCTTCGGGTTTTCATATATTCTGCCTCTTTCACCTGGACGCTTCTCCGGAGCGTATCTAACTCAATTTGCCGTGTATTCACTCTACGCATAGCTTCAGCATGTGCAACTTCAATATGTTTTATAGAGGCCCCATTCAACTGCTTCGCTGTATCGTTGGTGTTGTTGAATTCGACAGTGCATTTCTTCAACGACTCATTTAGTGAAGAGATCTCACCGAATAGTGTACTAAAGGTACGCGATGAGTTGACCGCCTCAGCTTCCGTTCGTTCGGAAATCTCAGTGTCACAATAACTGTGAAATTTTCCCATGATTGTAAACACTTTGCCTACATGGAAGGCCAATTTATTTACAGTTCTGTTGAGCTCAGAAAATTCTTGGTTGAGATCTAGTATGCACTTCCTAGTCTTTTCTACAGAAATATTTCTATGTTCGAATACAGCGTCTTTCGTGCTTTCAAATTCTCCCACAAGAGACAGCAATGACAATTTAGTCTTCTGAAGTAAATGGTGAAAGCCATCATCCCCTTTAAATTGTTCAAGTGAAACACCTAGATTATAAAGCAGATTCTCCATACCCGTGGACTAAAGTGGATAATATATGTATATTAGTAAAGACCAACAGGGACAAAAAAATAAATAAATACCCAAAATGACTACAGCAGACAAGTTCAGGTAAAAACTACTACTTCTAATACGAGAGAAAGTTAAAGATACAATGGTTGTGGTGAGGTAGCTGTAGAGTCTTTATAAACTGGAAAAAATAATAATAATAATAATAATAATGATAATAAAGATAATAATAAACAATAAAAATTAAGATAATAGTAAAAATTCTCAAAGGCTAAAGAAGGGGAAAAAATACGAAAAAGAAGAGGCGAAGACAGTAAGTAAAAGACTACAGAAGATTTTGAGGTACAAACAGTTTGCGGATAATCAGGGCAAGTAGCACATGTTTTAGAAGTAAGTCTTACCTTGAGATTAAAAATCAAAATTATAATTTTAGTGAAACGGATTTTGGTAAATGCTGTCCAAAGCGTCAAAGGCTTCCTCGACGGCTGACAAGTCTTCGTTTTCGTCAGCTGTGAAGAGACTGAAAAGGGAGTCCCTTCTTACTTTATCAGTGCCTTCTTTCCACTTCATTTCCTTTATCTCTAACGTTTCCCCATCAGAGTTCAGCGTCCTGGAGTACTCTCCAGCTTCCGTGTATATATTTTGCCGCAGTGTGATGGAAACTTTTCTAGCAGATTTTTTGTCCTTTACGAAAAAGTCAACGGAAAAATCAGTGATAGCACGGGTAAGTTTGGGGTCAATGCTACTGTTCAGAAATTCAGCAACAGGAGAACCTCGAGATGTAAAGGCAACACCCCAAAAGCCATCAATTTTTTGAAGAATATCCTTCCTTTTCTTCAGCTCGGGTTCGATTAAATCGTTACGGTACTTCACCGCAAGTTCCGTTTCCTTTTCGAAAACCTTTTCTTGAATTTCGTTGAGGGAGGAAGTGTATTTTTCCATTTCTTCCCTAAACCTTTTGTCTGATGGTTGGGACATTTTTAGTTTTAAACTGAGTGAAGTGGAAGAAGAGAAGGTTAAAAAAAGGGGGAAAAAGGTAAAGCATAGAGTGATAGAAGAGGGGTTTCCACTCACAAAGACACCCATACATGGAAAAGAGAAAAAAAATTCTCATATGAAATTTTAAAAGAAACATTATGCGAGCCCAACGATAGGCAAAGAAAAACAAAAAAAAGCTATGGTATTTTTGATGTAGTTGAAGAGGTAGTGAAAGGAATAACAATAACGAAAGAAGTATTAAAGGAATGTTAGGGTTAAAATCGATATCCTACAAGAAAACTCACCTACTCGTTCCTATTTTTAAGAAGTTCAAGTACTTTAGTGGCTCCCGGAGATAAAACACTTGTTCGCCGATTATTAATTACTATTTTTTTTTTCTATACTTTTATTAAGTGACCTATCCCTCTTTTATGTTTATTGAATTCAAGTAAAATATTTTTTTGCTAGAATAAGTTAAAAATGTGAGGGATCAACTAACACAGAATCATACAAGAGCTTCTTCCTAACAGACCAACATACCTCGAGAAGAAACAGGGTTCTTTAAACCCGCTTAGCAAGTTCAACTCCAAACATACACGCATACCTTATTCCGTTGTAGAGGAGTGGGTAAGCAGGAGCGTCGGCCGCGCCGTTTTGTTCTCCAAGTTCTTGATGATGTTTTTCCTCGTCTCTGAACTTTACAATATAGTTTTTCACGTCCTCCCACGCTTCCTTTTCCTGCGGACTTTCTTCTGACGTCACAACAGTGTCCAATTTTTCCATTTCTCGCAGCTGGTCGTTGTAATGGTCGAAAATTGTAATTTCTACGGCTGCGTGACAACACATCATTGCCTCTTTACCAAGAAAAGCTGTCCCAGCTCCCATTACAAACGCCCCAAGATTAAATAGGGGATCCAAAGCTGTTTTACGCACTCCGTGTTTCTCGGCCAATTCGTCCATCACGCGGCGATGTACAATTTCATCGTCCAGAATTTCTTTAACAATGGGCACTGATTCGTCTAAAGGTGACATCCAGTAGAGTTGGTTGGCAGCTATTCTTACAGCTGCAACTTCCCCGGCATTGTCGACACGAACAATTTCGTCGATTTTCTTCTGCTTAATAGGGGTGGCAAAAACCGCAAGGGCGGCGTGCGTTCTTCCCAGAGCGATGCTTCGTAGCATTAGTATTGCTATCTTTCCACAAAAGAAAAAAAGAAAAAAAAAGGGGTAACAAAAAAAATAATAAGGGTGTTGCTCCGGGTGGTGTTTCTTTTAATTTTCCCCTCTCCGGGGAGGCTGCGGCGCCACGGAGGGCCCGCCCCGCCCAAGGTGGGGGCGCCCGACACCGCCCCTCCGCCACGGCGCACCCCCCGCCGCCAGCGCAGGTGGCACCGCCCCGCCAAACACCCAAAGGCGCGCACCTCCCTTTTTTATGTTGTACGTGTATGCGTGCGTGGGGGGTATGAAGAAGGACTGCTTTGTTATATCGGAATGCCGTTGGGCACTCGAAAAAAGGCAACGGAACCCACACGCACAGGCGGCGAAAGCAGTCAGTTGTTCTATTAATTTTGAAAATTTTGTAGTGTTTATTTTTTTTTGCTATTTGCTTTATTATAAATATGATTACTGATTATGGTTGTTGTTATTAATATTATATTGTGGTCCCCCCACTTAAACTAAAATAAATAAATAAATAATGGAATTCTTTTTCTTTTTCTTTTTATTTCTGAAAAGGGAATTTTAGACTACTGTGCAGTTTTCTTTTTGATTTATTTATTTTTAAAGCTGCTGGTTAACGTATTTATACAGAGAAAGATCACTTCAATATGCCAAACGAGATGTCGTCCAAAACTTTGACAAAGGAGTTTATCGATTTTCTAAACAAAAGTGTTACGCCTTTCCACGCGGTGGAAGAAGTTTCCCATACACTTATGCAACTGGGTTACAAAAGATTGACTGAAGGTAATGTATGGCCGAAATTACAACCAGGAGATCGATTTTTTATTACTCGTAATGACTCTAGTGTGGTCGCTTTCAGTGTGGGAGGAAAGTACACGGCTGGAAATGGAATAAAAATTGTTGGCGCTCACACGGACTCTCCCAATCTCGCTTTAAAACCACACGATAGATCGGCAAAGGAGCAATATGAGCGTGTGGCAGTCCAGTGTTATGGCGGAGGTTTGTGGCATACTTGGTTTGATCGTGACTTGACTGTGGCAGGCAGGGTTTTTTTTACAGGAAAGCAGGGAAAGATTGAGAAAAAATTGGTGAAAATTAGTGAACCCATCATGCGTATTCCTACTCTTGCTATTCACCTTACGAAAGGGGTTGAAAGGGAGTCCTTTTCCCCAAATAAAGAGACCCATGTGGTTCCTGTTATTGCTACTGAAGTAGCAGCTATTGTTAACGAAAATACACCAAGCGAAGGGAGTACTCTGTTGAAGTTGGTAGCAGAAAGTGTTGGGTGTAGTGCCAAGGATATTATTGATTTTGACTTGAGTGTAATTGACACTCAAGATGCTGTCATTGGTGGTGCTAACAAAGAGTTTATCTTTTCCCCACGACTCGATAACTTAATATCCTGTTTTTGTGCTGTGGAGGGGTTGAAAAACTCGGATTCCTCGCTTGCTACAGATGACATGATAAGAATGGTTTGCCTTTTTGACCATGAGGAGGTGGGATCGAGCTCACCGCAGGGTGCCGGTGGAACACTTATTCCTGACATTATTGAATACGTGGTAAATGATACCGCGCTGAGAGGCACGCTTGTCGCAAACTCATTTTTGTTGTCAGTCGACGGGGCTCACGCTACTCATCCAAATTATGGGGATAGACACGAGGGAAATCACCGTCCAATGCTGCACAAGGGCCCCGTAATAAAATATAACGCCAATACTCGATATGCTACAAATGGGTACACAGGCGCAGTCATAAAGAAAATCGCAAACGATGCTAGTGTGCCTATTCAGGAGTTTGTTGTAAAAAATGATTCCCCATGTGGCTCAACAATTGGCCCTATTTTATCTACGTTAAGTGGAATAAAAACTGCTGATTTAGGTAATGCAATGTTGAGCATGCATAGCATCCGGGAAATGTGCGGTACGGAAGATATTGTTCACCTAACCAAATTACTTGAGGCCTTTTTTAACTCCTATAAGCCTCTTATCTAAGTATTGTTTCTGTTTCTATTACTATTTTCTCAATGTATATATACATATAATGATAATACCAACGGTAATAAAGGGATGAAAAAAAAATAAATCATAATGCTGCTGTCCGCCGTAAAAATGTTAATAATTACTAAAATCAATAATAACATTCAATATAGTATCAGGATGCCGACCTTTTTCAAAATAAACAAATAAATAATTTACTATACAAAAGTAAAGAAGCACAAAAATACTACTAATTATAATAGTACTTATAATTAAAGTAATAATTGTCGTAGCAATAGTAATACTTTTATTATTATTATTATTTTGCCCTGCGTTATCCGCGGTTAGAATTAAAAAGGCTCATATTTTCCTATAAATACAACGGAAAATAAAGAAATAACATTGACGATGTCTTCATTAAGTAAAGCACATTTTTTTTTTTGTTTGTATTGGTATCCATTTAAAAAAACCGTTTTCACTAACTCACCCATTACACCGTAACAAAATAAAATATATACAGACATTACTGAATAAAGCATAACTTTTTTTTTCCTGTATTTTGGTACTGCGTTAAAATGGTACTTTGTTTTTAACTAAGAATACAGTAATTCAAGTGATTAGCAAAAATACTACTGCACAGTGTTGAAGTAGTAGCTAAGATGTCGTCTAGGTTACTGAAGAATTTAAACAGAAAAGAAAACTAATTACTTTTTTTTTCCTCCAACTCTTAATACTGTAACCAAAATACGGCAAAAGGCTTAAAGCAAACTTAAAAAAAGAAAGGAAAAAGCATTGTTAGAAATTAAACATCAACATGTATTTTTGCAAAGGTACAAGTTTATTTTGTGAGTTATGAACGACTTTTCATTTTCGTAAAAAAAGACAATTATTGAACAACTTTTCGGTTTAAATTAATTGTTTGTAAATGTTTAGCTACTTGAGATTTTTGTTACCACAGGACGCAAACACTCTAAATAGAATATTGTAACCCTAATTTACTCACGTTATACTGAATAGGCGCATATATAAGTAGAAAGTTTTGAAATAAAAAGCATTCGTTTACTACTTATATTTGTTGTTCTGGTCCTATTTTCACTCCTACATTTTCTCTTTTGTATACACTATAGTAACAAAATGCATTTTTCCGCTGAATTCTTTACCTTTAATGTATACATCTGTTTTCTTTGCATCACAGTACTTTATCTTTGTGTACTTTGACCTTTTTTTTTTTCTTTTCCTTCTCTCTTTTCTCATTCATTACTTTTCTTCTTTCAAGTCGTTTTCATATAGGAAATGGGACGCTTCAAGCCGCTCGCGATTAAAAAAAAATACGCGAAGAAACTAAAGCAAAATAAGCCTGTTCCTTATTTTATCCGCCTAAGAACTGGCAACCGGATCAAATGGAACGAAAAGCGCCGCCACTGGCGCCGCACGAAGTTGAACTACTAACCTCGTAAAACGACACTTTTTATTTTATTATTTCTTAATTTCAAAGTCCTTACATTTCGTGTTTACACGTTTATTCTAGTTATTTTTACATTTACTTTTTTAATTGAATCCCTTTTTTAAATGTGGCTTATAACATATTCTTTCTTCTCTTTTGTGCCCTTTTTTTTTTCTTAGTTAAGGTGTGATAGATACAGTGCTGCGGGTATAATTTACTGAAACAACCTTTGGTTCTCAAATTAAAGTTCACTTGTTTGTGAGTGACTACTAGTTTAATGACATCATCTACTACAAGAGTTCAGGTCTCTCTTCGTATTCGACCCTTCAATAAACGAGATGGCGGTAATGGGAAAAGTGTTGTGGTCGTGACGAAGGGGGATAACACTGTATCGGTTATATCCGATCAGAAATCGGAAAAAAACTATCAGTATGACAATGTGTTTCCCAATAGTGCATGTCAAAAAGATGTTTACGAGAAAATTGGCCGACCAATGCTAGAGGAAGCTTACAAGGGCTTTAATGTCTGCCTTTTTGCGTACGGTCAGACCGGGAGTGGTAAAACGTATAGTTTGATAGGTGACATCCACAACGAGGATAAAATGGGCATCACGCCTCGGTTTGTCCGAGATTTGTTTAGCGAGGCCCAGCGACGGGTAGATGAGGACCCTGAGATGACGATCAAAGTTTCGTTGACAATGGTTGAGGTGTACATGGAGAAGGTTCGGGACTTGCTGGCGGTCCGACAAAAAGGTCAGGAGCCTGAAGCACTAGAGGTTCATGAGGATTCCAATAGACGTGTGTATGTGAAAGGCGCGACTGTGCACCACGTACTGGGCTACGAAAGAGCGATGGAGCTGTTAAAGCGGGGAAATGCCAACCGACAGACGGCGGAAACCAAAATGAACGAGACCAGCTCCCGGTCCCATGCTATTATCCAGATCAACATGTCCCAGGAGTTTGAGACGATTGGGAAGAAAGATTTGGAGTGCACTATTTCACTTGTGGATTTGGCGGGTAGTGAGCGGCAGTCGAAAACGGAGTCTAGCGGGCAGAGTTTTGAGGAGGCAAAGAAAATTAACCACTCCCTCTTGATGCTGGGCCGTGCGCTTAACTCGTTTAGCGATCGCAAGAACAATGACGCGTTCATCTCCCTGCGTGAATCGAAACTGACGAGGCTGTTGTCGGAGAGCTTTGGGGGCAATAGTAAGACGTGGATGCTTGCGACGGTATCCCCAACGCTGTACAACGTTACCGAGACCATTTCGACACTTGACTACGCCAAAAACGCTTTAGCGATCAAAAATAATGCTAGGGTTAACAAGAGTGTTCGGGATTTGGAGTTTAGAGACTTAATGAAGTTGAGGGAGCACTTAGAGAGCTGTTTGGAAAATGAAAGAAGGACATTGGAAGAGTATAAATTGAACGCCAGTGCATTATCGTTAAAGGTGAAGGAGCTGAAGGATGAATTGACGAGGCACAATAGTTCTACAATCGAATCTGACCTTGAAAAGGTTTTGGAACAGAGACAGACTCTTTTTGCGAGATTAAAAGCTGTCATTGAAAAGAATGGAGCGATAAATCCGTGCTTCTCCGGTGTGTGTAGGGTTAGGCCTACTTGTGAAGGTCGTAGTTACTTTTCTTTGGTAGTTCCTGTGTGTGACTGTGGCGGGCCTCCCCCATTGCTAAAGTGCTACCTAGAACTTGTCTCTTCAGACAGTGGTGTGTTCTGTGACGTTCACATCAGAGAGATATTACACTTTCCATCATTTTCTGCTGGCGGCGCACAGGTGGCTTTGTGGATCAATGGCTTCCCAGAGTCTCGTGTGAGCACTAAAATCGTCCCCTCTTTCGACGGTAACCCTCAGTTTGTGACTTCCCAGCGTTTCTGTCTTGGGGATATGATGACTCCTTTAGATTTTTTTGAAGAGCACCCCTTCTGTGTTGCAGTACAGGGGTATCTGAAACCGTTCGAAACTGCGTCTTAAAATAAAAAAAAAAAGGTGTTGTGCCCTTTGGAAAGAATTACTTCCAAAATATTTTTTACCGTTGTTTATGTATCTCTCTTTATTTTATTGTTGTGCTTTGAGTTCGTATTTGCATTTGCATTTCTTTTTTTTTTTTCCCTTTTCTTTAATTTCTGTAGGAAAGCGTTATGAGCGAGCATAATGAGGGTTCCCGAGTACAGGTATCCGTTAGGGTGAAGCCAGTTTTGAAGTCTAGCAAGTCTGGTGAAAAAATTGCTGTGAAGGAGGAGGATGACAACACAGTTGCAGTAGCGGAGGACAAAAAAAATCCCAAAATATACCAATTTGACAATGTGTTTCCCAATAGTGCATGTCAAAAAGATGTTTACGAGAAAATTGGCCGACCAATGCTAGAGGAAGCTTACAAGGGCTTTAATGTCTGCCTTTTTGCGTACGGTCAGACCGGGAGTGGTAAAACGTATAGTTTGATAGGTGACATCCACAACGAGGATAAAATGGGCATCACGCCTCGGTTTGTCCGAGATTTGTTTAGCGAGGCCCAGCGACGGGTAGATGAGGACCCTGAGATGACGATCAAAGTTTCGTTGACAATGGTTGAGGTGTACATGGAGAAGGTTCGGGACTTGCTGGCGGTCCGACAAAAAGGTCAGGAGCCTGAAGCACTAGAGGTTCATGAGGATTCCAATAGACGTGTGTATGTGAAAGGCGCGACTGTGCACCACGTACTGGGCTACGAAAGAGCGATGGAGCTGTTAAAGCGGGGAAATGCCAACCGACAGACGGCGGAAACCAAAATGAACGAGACCAGCTCCCGGTCCCATGCTATTATCCAGATCAACATGTCCCAGGAGTTTGAGACGATTGGGAAGAAAGATTTGGAGTGCACTATTTCACTTGTGGATTTGGCGGGTAGTGAGCGGCAGTCGAAAACGGAGTCTAGCGGGCAGAGTTTTGAGGAGGCAAAGAAAATTAACCACTCCCTCTTGATGCTGGGCCGTGCGCTTAACTCGTTTAGCGATCGCAAGAACAATGACGCGTTCATCTCCCTGCGTGAATCGAAACTGACGAGGCTGTTGTCGGAGAGCTTTGGGGGCAATAGTAAGACGTGGATGCTTGCGACGGTATCCCCAACGCTGTACAACGTTACCGAGACCATTTCGACACTTGACTACGCCAAAAACGCTTTAGCGATCACTAACCGCGTTAAGGTCAATAGCGCTTATCGAAGTATGGAGCTGAAGGAGTTGAAGACACTCGTGGGGTTATTGGAGAAACGACTGGAGAACACGGGACGCGAAAAAGATATAAAGCAGCTGGAGATTGGTAGTTTGGAGGAGGAATTCAAGGCACTGCAGCTGGCGGTAGAGTGCGCCAAAAGTCAAGAGCTAACCAGAGAGCATCTATTGGGGTTGTGCAGCAACATACGGAGAGAAAACGAAGTACTCGAACGGCGAATCGTCGCGGCAGAGGAGGGAACATTGTTTGATATGGATAATCTAGACTGCGGAGATTTTTTTAAAGGTCGTTCCCAGTTTTCCTTAGCTTCTGCGTTAGAACATAGAGATACGATCTGGGAGTTGGTCTTAATGACGGACACCGGGTTAACGACAAAAACTACACTGCAAATTGAAATATTAGTGGAGGACGTTTTCGAAAATGAATTGCTCACAAACCTCTCCTTTAGACTCGATGTGTTGGGAGCAACTCATATCCCCCACAGTTGTAGTTGTCGCTCCTTTTGCTCCGTTACTATCATTGGAGACGACTTGAATCGTCATTTTTCATCTGGTGTTGTGGAGGGGAGTAGTGCTCCTCGTTACAACCTCGGACGCGAGTTTAACATTGATGGCGTTGATACCCAAAAGCTATCTGAACCTTTCTTCTTAATAGAAGTGTTTGGGTTCGGTTATTAGAATTGTGTCGCTGCCCTCGGCTGAAAATGAGTTTTTTTTTTTTCCCTCCTTTCTACTGTATATTGTATTGTAGACCTTTGAACTCTCTCTGTATCTGTCGCCCCCCTACCCCCTTTCCCTCTTTTTTGTTTTTATGCGTATATTTTCCTGTTCAAGACAGCAGAGCGTTCAGCTGTATGATATCCAGAGCTTACAGCCCTACTCGTCGTGTTCGCCAGGATCCCAGCGCACACGCCGACCCCTATGGCGCCCCCAACCAGCGAAAAGGTCGTACTCTGGTCTCCCCTTTAGAAAACGAGGGCCCCACTTCGGTCCCGTCACGTCCCTTCTCCGCAAGAGGACCGCGATCCGTGATTGTACATCAGACAAAGACTGCCGTACCCCACAGTTCTGGGGAGAGCCGACCTCTTGCCTTCTGGAGGAACACACCGTTAAAAACTACAGAGCCGCGGAAAGTGGTACTCTCCTCTAATGCCCCGAATCGTCTTTCATCGTCCACCTCGTCAATCGAGCGGGAGAACCAGAAGCGCTCCTTGTTCAGTCCACGCAACCGCAACACGCTACGGGAACCAAGGACTCCACCCGAAACCCGTCGTCCCTTGGACGAGCCAAAATACCTCATCCCTCCCCAAAACTCGAACGACTACAATAAACTAGTGGTGGTGTTAGATTTAGATGAAACACTGGTGTATGGTCGTGAGGGCCCAATTCGGGTGCGTCCGGGTGTGAAGGAGCTGTTACAGTCCCTAAAGGATCGATCGGAGGTAATTGTATGGACAGCGGGTTCCCGAGACTACGCGCTGGAAGTAATTCACGTGATTGACCCTTTCTGCGCAATCCAGCACTGTATTTACCGACATCCTATGTGGTGGAATGGTGAAATAGGCTGTGTAAAGGATCTTCGTCAGCTCGGTAGACCGCTCGAGAAGACCATTCTCATCGACAACACCCCTGACGTGTTTCGGGCCAATCCCAGCAACGGAATATTAGTGAGTGATTTTTTAGGTGTAATGTCAAAGTCGGATAGGGTTCTTTTTACGTTGGCTGACATTTTTGATTATATTTTTAGGCGTATCCCCGACCCAACCGCTGCTACTGTGTTTGCAAGCAAGAGAATAATGCTGCGTCGGGTTCTCCTGGAAAGTAATGGCAAACGAATCGAGTTGTACACATTGGTCGAAGACGAAGTAGAAAACACTCCGTATATTTCCCCCAATCAGCGAGCTCTTCTCCGCCATTTACATTAAACTTGTTTAGAAAAAAAGTTTATTGCTTACGATTTTTTTTCCCCCTTTTTTTTGTATGATTCTCTGTATTCTGCATAGTTTTTTTTTTTATTATTATTAGTTTCACACTTATTCTTATCTGGGGTTTCTCCGTGTATTTTCCATGTATTTCATTGTTACGTTGTTGTGTGATGTTTATCCGAAGCATTGAGGGATGCAGATGCTAGGCGGAAAAGTTTAATAATAGAGAATACTTGTACCACTACTATTACTATCAATCCCATTATCATTCCTTCCTCTTCACGCCAGTAGACTTTCTGTCTGTATTCTTCTTCTTCGAGAAGTTTGTCGCTTTACCATAACTTCAGCTCTTCCCCCCTTTTTTTCTCTTTTTTTATCGCCCCCTTCTAGGCTCGTCATAAAAGCCTACTATCGTATCATTCAAATAGTCGTCCGTTAACGTATACTGAAATGGTTTTATCTACTAATCAGTCTCAAAAGCGTCTGGAAAGATTTGGTGTGCCTTTCTGTGCGTTAGTAGTGCTGTATTTATACTACGTTATTTTTCAGGGTATTTTCGGGCGCAGTAGTAACGAAGCCCCACGTTCATGGAACCTTAGCACTTTTCTATTCTATTACGTTTCCTTCTTCGTTGCCCTTTTCGGAACATTGTTCGTCTACGAAAATGTCAGAGGCCATTGCCGTTTACCACCGCGCCGTCTCTCCATGACTAATGACTACTTCAACTTTGAACCACCGAAAGTGGAAATTATGGAGGCATTTCACAATGACATGTCGATGAGTTTATATGAAAAGATAAAGACGTTTTTTTTCATCGTGTCTGGGGTGGCATTTGCTCGGTTTCTCACTTTTTTCTTTACCATGTCGCTGGCAATGATTCTCTTTAGTTATGCTGGTGATCGGGAAAAGACACCAAGGCGCTTTTATTTTTTTTCGAGAAGCTGTCTACTGTTTGGTAATATCGCCCTCGCGGCTATCGGAATGTACAAGGTTCACTTATTCGGAGAAGAGGTGGTTGGCCGTGACAAGTGCAAAATAATCATTGCGAACCACAGTTGCGCCATTGAGGTGATCTTGGTGTGGGTGATGAGCCATTTTCCTTCTTTTGTATCACGAAGGGAGAATCTCAGGTTCCCCTTTTTTTCAGGGGTGATAAAAGCGTGCGACGGGGTCCTGGTGGATCGCTCCTCCCCTGCCTCTCGCAACGCTACCCAGTCTGTGATTACGGAACACGCTAGAAACCCGAAGACGTCTCAATTGGTGGTGTTTCCAGAAGGAACTACCGGAAACCAGAGCACACTTTTCCTATTTCGTAAAGGGGCGTTTGAGGCCGGGGTGCCGGTACAGATGATCTGTGTGTGCTTTCCATACCGACACTTCAATCCCGCCTGGACTGGAAGAGCAGTGGGGGGCAATGACATGATTGATATCGCGGTGCGAACCTGTTGCCAGTTTTTCTACCACGCAGAGGCCCGTGTACTACCGGTTTACTACCCTACCGAAGAGGAGAAGGCAGACCCGGTCTTGTATGCCGATCATTGTCAAAAAATGATGGCCTGTGTCCTCAAAGAGAATATCAGTGAAGCTACCATCAAATACTACAAAGAGGCTGCCGCTGCATACTCCCGTAAAAAAAAAGAAGGAAAGCGCCGATGACCTTTTTTATTGTATTTTTTTGTTTTGTTGTTATATTTATATGTTTTTGTTTCGTTTGCTGACCCCCTTAATAGTTATATTGCGTCTTTTCAGGGTTTGGCTGGTTTGAGGTGGAGTTGTTGTTCGTACTTCTTGTTATTAAAAACCCCAGTCAACCCAGGGCCCTCTATTCTCTCCTTTATTGTGTGTGAGGCCTTGAAACTTTTATCGAAATCACTCTTCGGCACTTTCTCTGGAAAGGGTGAAGTGAGACTATTGGTTGCAAAGATGGGTTTACAGCACAGCTGTGTGTTATTCTTCTTCCTCCCTACTGGTCCATTTTTTCCATTGAAATGAGGACGCTAGTCTTGTAGTGTCACCACCCCCTCCTCACCAATATCCATGCACCCATACCATACCTTGTGGTCTACCGATTATTTCACCTTATCGTCATAAACCCTTACATTCCAACGAGAGTGCAGAACAAAAAATAAAATAAAAAAAGTCTAGCAAATCGGTTGCGTTTAAAGAAGAATGCTTGGTGTGTAGCGCGGTGCGTTGTTTATTTTTTTTCTTAATTCCTTTTCCAGATGTTAATTGGCGTCCCCCTTTTTTTTTTGCTTGTGTTTGACGTAAATCGTTTGTAACAACAGTGAACACAGGCTTTTTTTCCCCCCCCTTTCAAGGCGAAGTACACAATAAAGTAGAAGGCCATGCGTAATGAAGAGGTGGAAACCGTGGAGCAGCTCAGTCGACAGGTAGATGCTCTGTTAGCCGCCCCACTCCCCTCCTGCTTGGTCGCTGAGGCAGCGCTTCGACAAGAGGTAGTAGGCACCGTGGCGCCGGACCATCTGGGCACGTTTCTATCCACAGTTCAGCCCAAAGTAAAGTCCACTCGTAGTGGACCTCCCATTTATGAGAAATTATTAGAAAAGGGCCGTATGGCGGAGGAAAGACGACTTAAGCGAAGGGAAGAGGCCATCCTGAAGGAGCTGTCTACACTGGAACCGACTCTTTTACCCCACCGAGCTGCGATATCACCGAAACGAAAATCACACACACGAGTCGAGGAGAAGTTACTGACAAGGGCGAAGGAAAGAGAGGCGCAGTGGTCTGAATATGTAGAACGAGTCAAGGCGGAGCGGAGTGAAAAGGAGTTACAGTCACTGACATTTAGGCCCCAGATCACAAACAGAGGAAACCGCTCCCGACCCAAATTCAAGGAGATCGCGGCAAACTACCGTAACATTGTGTTGGAAAAGCAGGAAGGGGCGATTGCGGAACGTTTTCGAAAGGCATCGGATCAACAGCTGCAAAACTACGGTCGACCTTCCTTATCTCCACACTCCAGGAAACTAGTGGCACAGAGGGAGCGACGCTCCCGGTCCGATTCTCCCTCTCACAGACCTACAGTGTCCTCGACTATGCGGTCGCCACACCACACATTCAAGCCGGAGATTACCCGTATCGGCCACCGAGCGGAGCCGCGGTACAGCAAGGCTGTGTCTCCTCGTAGAACACCGGACAGCCCTAATAAATTTCGTCCTACCTTAAATCGGAAGAGTGTACAGATAGCGAACACTCTGGATAAAACCCCATGGGAAAGACTCTATCCATCCATTGACACGGCTCGCGCGCAAACACCGAACTGTGCTTTAGACGATTCGTTTGGAGATGACTGGACTGTACTGGACCCCTTTTCTACTCGCGTGACCCCTAGTGTGTTATCGCCTGAACAACGTTCGCCGAGGGGTGGTAGGGCTTACGGCACGGCGTTAAACCCTCTTTTTCGAAGTGTATACGATTCACTATGAGTGTGAGAAAAAAAAAAAAAGAAATGGCTACATTTACCTCACATACCGTACCACTACAACCTTTAGATGCTCTTTTTTTTTTTGTTATTAAGTTTTTTTTTTTTGTTTGAATTCTTCTCGCGACGTATGTAAAACGCCAATACCACTAACCTAAAGGTTTGTATCCATTGATCTTCTTCTTCCCCCCTTCTTATTTCTATTCCTCATTTAATAGAAAACATATCAAGTTCCGAAGGTGGGCTTTGAACAATGTCGAGTGCGGACAATAGGAATGACGTGTACGGGGATGAGGCGCCCCACCCCGACGGGTCACCTTCCTTGAAAGAGGAGGATTGTAACCCTTCTGGCAAGGAAACCCCCCTTAACTGTTCTACTGCTGGACAAGGGGAAGCTCCAGGGGCCGGCGGTAGCCTGAACTTATCCCTCTCTGGTCAGGGAAAGCGCTCGCCTCGCAAGAACTCTACCCGTGAAATTATAGGGAAGGATGGTAAACCGATTCCTACCCCACAGCCCAATTACGGCAGAGTGATCAATTTTACTGAGGAACAAAAAAGAGATGCGGAGGCTAAGAAAACCTCACCGAGAAAGCGCCCAGTGAAGGTGGTGATGAATAATAGTAACAGCCCTTACCGTGATACCGAGTCTCCCGAGCCGTCGAAACGGCCTGCTGGAGCGGTAGTGAAGCCGACCCGTACCCCGGTGGGCCAGAATCAGAATACTAGTATTGACCGACTGTCACAGCCGAAGCGGAGGTCTGTGGTGGAGAGAGACGCCACTTTGAGTTCAATGAAGAACAAAAAAAGGAGCAGCTATGGTGGTACGACCGTGGTATCCCCTCACAAAAGCAAGGAGTTAAAATCGTCAGGCGGGGATGAGATGGTGCGACCACCGCCACGTCCTTCACGAGAAAGTGTCACTGTAGTACCACCCTCGGCACGACAGCCCGTCACTCCATCCTTTTCCACTCCACCACCACCACAGAGAATCCCTCCCACTTCAGGCAGTGCAAAGAAAGGGACACCGGCGTCTGGCAAAGAGGGGGTGGCACATCATGTGGTGGCCGGCACAGGGAACCCCCCACCTAACCCTCAACCCCCTACAGAGGTGAAGGCACGTCGCTTCACTCCCAAAGAGGAGGAGCCTATCACCCCGCCACCCGCCCCCGTCAGTGTCCCTGTCAGTGTCAGTGCTTCACCTGTATACGCCACAAAACGGAAGACGAACCACTTCAGCCCAGGAAAAGACGAAAAAGTCCCAAATGCTCCCGTTGAAAAAAGAGAGGAACAAAAGGAAAATCCCATTGTCAGTGCCAACAACCCTAAAGGGACTAGAAAGGTGTTTAAGGCACCACCGAAGAGCTGAGTCAAAATGTATATAACGATTTTTTTTTTATTTGCCACTTTTTTTTTTTTCAATTTCTGTTCTTGTGGTTTTCGTGGATCACCTGTTTTACACTTTAAATACGCTTTTTCACCATCTCTGTATTTTTTTTTCTCTTTTCTGTCAGTATCAGTTTTATACCAGTTTTTTTTTTTCTTTTCACTTCTTACGTTATACTGAAGTATGGGCAGCGGTGCGTCTTCCACAAAAAAGGCCCCCCAAACCAAGGCACCCCATAACAAGACGGAACCTACCGATATATCTCAGGGCGATAAGGATGTAACGGAGAGTGCTACTCCCACACCAGTGATACAAACAACAGTAGCTCCCCGAGAGGCATCTAAATTGCTGGGGAAGGAAAAATACGTAAAAGACTATGGGGCACTGTACATGGAGGACCGTGCAAACAGAAAGTCAACGTCCTTGCTTTTTGTTTTTTGCGCCAAAGACACAGAAAATCTCACCTTTTCTTTACGAGACAACAACTCTGGAAATGTTTTCGCCAAGAGTTTCACCGATGAGGCACTCAAGGTGGAAAAAGATAATCAAGGTGTTCAGTTTTCCTGGGCGCCCTTTTTCAAGTCTATTGCAACGGCCGTGATTAAGGGCAAGGTGCCGATATCCTCCGCGGGTGGGAGTACAAAGACGGCATCTTTTATCATAGTCAATCCTAAAGAGGGCAACGCGTCTTATCCCTTTACGGTAACGATGAATTTAGTTTCAAGCGGTCCGTCGGTGGATAAGAGTGCTTTATTTCAGTATGTGACAGAGCCTCTTATTCGGGCGATGCAGTACAATCGTAAGAAGGCAAATGAACCCGGAAGCCGGGAGGAAAATAGTAAAGAGATTGAATCTCGAGTGATTACCTCCGGGGCTGTAATCACATGGAGCAAGAAAAAAGTGGACGAGCTCTTGCCACTGGTCCGACCTTTACGAGAGGAATCCGCGATCCGCTCCCACACCGCTATGACTCTTGGGAGGGATGTACGTAACATGGAAAAGCGGATAAGAGACCAAATCAACAAACCCATTCAGAAGCACCCTTTGGACTCCTTGTATGATGAAGGGGGGGCCCAGTACTTTCAACACTCGGTATGGAGCCCGGAGCATCGGCCGCAGGAGGAGGAGCCCGATGAGGTGCTGTCGGAGTGCATTCGAGCGGCTTTCCCCATCCGACAAGGGGAAACGTTGGATTCGATTTCAAACGTCTTAGAACGGCCAGACCTCAAGAAGAAGATTGATGAGTGCGGGAACCGCTATTTAATCCAGCAGGCGTTTGAGATTTTCAAAGGCATTGACCGTTGGGATTATGACACTATTCAGCTAGAAATTATCACCAATGGTAATGCCCTGTTTTACACCACCTATGCGCTACTGTATAAACTGGATCTGGTTTCCTACTTCAACCTCAATGATCAAGTGGTGCGTAATTTCTTGGTCGCCGTTCAGTCCGCCTATCACCCGAATCCTTACCATAACGCCATGCACGGGGCGGATGTGACTCAGATTAACTATTACATCATCGTAGTCGCTGGACTGGCAAAGAGGTGTAATCTCAGCAAGGAGGAGCTTTTCGCCGCTTTGATTGGCGGAGCCGTGCACGACTTTGATCACCCCGGGCTAAACAATAATTTCCACTCCCGCACCAACTCTTACCTCGCCACACTCTACAATGATAGAAGTATTCTGGAGAATCATCACCTTGCGTGTACGTTTGAGCTGGTCCGTACCCCTCGGTACAATATTTTTGAAACTCTTACCACCGAGCAGTACCAAGTGGTGCGGGATACCATGGTGGAGATGGTGTTGGCTACCGATATGGGCAATCATGCCAAAATTTTCAAAAACTTTACGGTGCGTATGTCCGAAACACAGGACTGGTCGGCCAAGAAGGACGACGTTCGTTTGGCACTGAGTATGTCGATTAAAATGGCGGATATCTCCAACTGTGCACGTCCTAATCACATTTATGCCGAATGGGCCAAGAATATTTCGAAGGAGTTCTATCTCCAGGGAGACGCGGAGCGACAACTGAAGCTGTCCATCTCTCCTTTTATGGATCGTACGAAAGAACAGGAGGAATTTCCTAAGGGACAAATTTCCTTCATGATGTATATTGTTCAACCGATGGTGGAAGCAGTTTCAGAGTTTCTTCCTTCACTTAGTTTTGCAATCAATTTATGCAATGAGAATAAAGAGTACTGGAAGAGAAAGCAAGAGGAGGGAACTGTATGAAATGGTGAAAAGAGATTCATTATCAGTTAATATTGAAGATGTATTTATTGTATGTAAATTATTTTATAATATACTTTTACTTTTTTTTTTTTTAATGTTTCAAGAAAACGTGACTTCCTCGCGCTGCTGGACATTTTCCTTTTCCTTCGTTATTTTTTAAAAAATAATATTTGCAGACGTGCGGAAAAGCTACTGTTCTTGATGTTTACTTAATTCATTTTATTTGTCGTTCTCTACCACCACCTTTAACTGAAAAGCAACAACAACAACAACAACTAAACTAAACAAAACATTTCTACCGTGATGTTGAATATCTGTTTCTCCCTTTTTTTTTTCTCTGACTCTGATTATTATGACTAATAGCTCTTTCCCATTCAGGCTCACCACAACCATTACTGTTCAACAAAATCATGTTTGATCTCTTTTTTGACCGAACTGGCAATTTCCCTGCCATTGACCTCTTGGAGTCGGAGAACTCGTACAAACTATTTGCGGATATGCCACAAATGAAAAAGGAAGACGTAAAGGTCAATATAGAGGATGTCAATCTCTTGTGCATTTCGGGAAAAAGAGTGTGCAACTATTCCAGCGATGAACAGCACGAAATTATTTTCAGTGAGCGTTCTTTCGGAAGCTTTAAAAAGTGCCTTCGGTTACGTGACCCAATCAACGCCGATGACATCTCGGCGAAGTACACGGATAATGTGCTTCAAGTCGTCATACCAAAATCTAACACTTCCAAAACGAAATCTTTTATAAGCATTAATTGAATATCGTTATTTTCTTATTTTTGGGATGCTTTTGTGTCCTTTTACATTTATTTATTTATTGATTCACTCATTGAATCCTTTTATTGTTTTATTTTGTTGATTTATTTTTCACTTCAAAGTGTCTTTTGCCCCCTTTTTTATTTAATTAAATTCCTTTCTGTCTTCCTCACCTACTACGCTCCATGCCGCCAACCTCTTGATCTACATCTGTTTCTTTCTCTCCCTTTCTCTTAATCCTCAAGTAGTTCTGTGGAAATATGCCCAAGGGTAACAACGCTATCCCCCACGTTCACCAGAAGAAGCACTGGAACCCATGCTCTTCTCAGAAGGGTAACTACAAGGTTTTTCTGAACCAGCCTGCCCAGAAGATCCGCCGTCGCCGCCTTCGTCTCCAGAAGGCCAAGCGTGCGTTTCCTCGCCCTCTCCGCGCTCTCCGCCCTCAGGTCAACTGCCCCACTGTTCGCCACAACATGAAGAAGCGCCTCGGTCGCGGTTTCACCCCTACCGAGCTGAAGGCTGCCGGTCTGAACCCCCACTACGCTCGCACCATTGGTATCCGTGTTGATGCTCGCCGCCAGAACAAGTCGGAGGAGGGACTCAACATCAACGTTGAGCGCCTAAAGACCTACTTGAACAAGCTTGTCCTGTTCCCCATCAACCACAACAAGGTCCGCCCTGGCGAAGCTTCTGAGGAGGAGGTCAAGGCTGCGAAGGAAGCCGTTCCTCGCACCACTTATGGTGACGCCGTTGTTGGCCCTCTTACGTACCCTGCCGCTGAGGCTCCTCGTGCCGTCTCTGCCGAGGAGAAGACCAAGAATGTCTACAAGTTCCTCAAGAAGAACCACTCCGCTGTTCGCTTCTTCGGAGCCCGCACGGCCCGTGCTGCCCGCAAGGCCGCCGCCGCTGAGGAGAAGAACAAGTAAGCATATCAGAACTCTTTTTATTTGTTTATCATTTGGTCTTTTAAGTTTTTTTTTTTACCCGCGTTTACCCAGTCATTCTCTTACGCTACTTAAGTTTTCAGTGAATGTTTCTTCTGTGCTTCGAAATTTCGTTCTTTCTTTCCACCCCCTTTTTTTTTCTCATTTAGATAATACAGAGGAATGCCCAAGGGTAACAACGCTATCCCCCACGTTCACCAGAAGAAGCACTGGAACCCATGCTCTTCTCAGAAGGGTAACTACAAGGTTTTTCTGAACCAGCCTGCCCAGAAGATCCGCCGTCGCCGCCTTCGTCTCCAGAAGGCCAAGCGTGCGTTTCCTCGCCCTCTCCGCGCTCTCCGCCCTCAGGTCAACTGCCCCACTGTTCGCCACAACATGAAGAAGCGCCTCGGTCGCGGTTTCACCCCTACCGAGCTGAAGGCTGCCGGTCTGAACCCCCACTACGCTCGCACCATTGGTATCCGTGTTGATGCTCGCCGCCAGAACAAGTCGGAGGAGGGACTCAACATCAACGTTGAGCGCCTAAAGACCTACTTGAACAAGCTTGTCCTGTTCCCCATCAACCACAACAAGGTCCGCCCTGGCGAAGCTTCTGAGGAGGAGGTCAAGGCTGCGAAGGAAGCCGTTCCTCGCACCACTTATGGTGACGCCGTTGTTGGCCCTCTTACGTACCCTGCCGCTGAGGCTCCTCGTGCCGTCTCTGCCGAGGAGAAGACCAAGAATGTCTACAAGTTCCTCAAGAAGAACCACTCCGCTGTTCGCTTCTTCGGAGCCCGCACGGCCCGTGCTGCCCGCAAGGCCGCCGCCGCTGAGGAGAAGAACAAGTAAAAAAAACTTCCCGAGTATTATCTTCATTTTTTATTATTTTGTTTCTTTATTCTAATCTAGTTGGGTTTCGTTGTTTTTTTTTTTTTGTTTCTTGCTATGTATCACGATTAGTATTTACTACATTGACACTGCTCAGTACCCGTCTGTCTTTTTTTGTTTTTTCCCCTTATTCTCTTCAATCCTTGTTATAGCATTAGTTCCACTTGAACGTATGCGAAGATTTGATTATCTCCTTGTGGATAGCAGTGAGAGCAGTTCAGATGATGCGAAGGACCCACACGCGGGCGGTAACATATCTCCTACCGACCAAGGAACTCCACCCTTGACTGAAAACAAACCCCATAGTTTAACTGAGAAAGCCAGTGTCAAGAATGACCTCGACTCAAAAGCCGATGCGTCCAAGTCTGCGGAGGAGAAGCATTCGGACGGCTCTGATGAAGCGACGAGTGAAGGGAGCTTTTCCTCGAATCATGATGCGTCCAAGTCTGCGGAGGAGAAGCATTCGGACGGCTCTGATGAAGCGACGAGTGAAGGGAGCTTTTCCTCGAATCATGATGCGTCCAAGTCTGCGGAGGAGAAGCATTCGGACGGCTCTGATGAAGCGACGAGTGAAGGGAGCTTTTCCTCGAATCATGATGCGTCCAAGTCTGCGGAGGAGAAGCATTCGGACGGCTCTGATGAAGCGACGAGTGAAGGGAGCTTTTCCTCGAATCATGATGCGTCCAAGTCTGCGGAGGAGAAGCATTCGGACGGCTCTGATGAAGCGACGAGTGAAGGGAGCTTTTCCTCGAATCATGATGCGTCCAAGTCTGCGGAGGAGAAGCATTCGGACGGCTCTGATGAAGCGACGAGTAAAAATATAGTAGGGTCGACCGTGGCGTCTTCACCAGCTGTCGAGTTGAATTCTCTGGGACTGAATACTTCGGAAAAGGACGCGAATCCCACTGATATAACAGAACCAGTGGACACGAGCGCTCATATTGAAAACCACGAGGAGGTAAACTCTGCATTGAATTCAGGACAAGGAGTGGCGGTGTTGAACCAACCAACTGAAAGGACAATGAATGTCAACAATAAATTTCCTGAACATAGCACTGCTGGGAGAAACGTTTCACCCAGTGGGTCTAAAAAAGGAAAACATTCAAATGCTACCCCTTCCAAAAAGAAGAAAGGATTTTTCAGTTTTTTTTCATGCTGTGGTGGTAACACGGTTGCGTCAAAGCGTGAAAATAGCGACCGAGCGTCACCCTCGATTCCAGCTGAAAGGAGTGATCAAAGGTCATCGGTTGTCAGTCTGGTACCTCTAACCGCCTGCGAGGTGAAATCCCCTGAACCGAAACCACCCCTCTCGGTTAAGGATCCCGTGGAAGTAAAGGCCGAGGACATCACCTCTACCCTCGGTGACTCGTTATTTTCAGAGGTGGCTACATCGGAAAAGGTGGTGGAGTCGCAGGCAGTTGCCGCAAAGGAACCAGAGCCTGAGAAGGGTGCCAGAGTTCCTTTTGAACCCGTTGACGATGACCTAGTGAAGGGCTACAGTGCGTTCAGTGTTGAGTTTAAAAGTGAAGGTCAAGACGACCCACTACCAACCCCCTCCGTACCTTCAACGGACCTCCAAAAGGGAGGTGAGGTAGAGGACTCGTTAACTCCGAGTGAGAGTAATGAGGAGGAGGTAAATTCCTCCAGTACAGGCAGTGAACCGGAAAGCGTTAATCCTGTCGGGGGTGCCGGCCCTGCTGAGGAACAGCGTAGCGTACCACCCTCCCCTTTGAGTGAAACACCACACAGTGAGAGTCAAACTGACACTAGTGAGGTTAATCTACTGGGTGGCCATCCTTTCCCTATTTCACCAATCGCCACGTCAGACTTTCCACAGCGAGCATCCATGTATCAGGAGGATACGTCGTTAACCCCTTTTAAAAGACGTGTGTTGTTAGACTTGAGGGAAAGAGAGCGTCGCGAAGAGGAAGAACTGGCGAAGGAATGGAAGGAATTAACGTTCCATCCCAATATTAACCGAACTTATGAGAGTAAGGAGCGCGAAAGAAGCTCTCAACCACGAGAAAGTGTTTACGAGCGACTCTATAAAGAGAGAAAATCCTTTGAACCTTTTACGGATGAAAATGAGGATAAAAAACCGATTAGACGACTTCCAAATCGGAAAAAGAAGAATCTTGACGAAAAACGGGAAAGTGTTTTTGATCGCTTGTACAAGCAGCGGAAGTCCACAGAGGTGCCTGTCCCTAACGACCCAAAAAAGGTGCAACGTCAACGACGAAAAAGTTTGTCTCATCGTCTCAGTAATGTGGAAGAATCGCTTCTTCAAGGTAGTTCAAAACTTTCACCTCATCCACTGAGCGAAACGGACAGAGTTCCGTCCCCCAGGGAGGTGATGTCGATCCACAACGACGACACCAATATAACTCTAAACACAGTAGACGACAAAAATGATGTCCATGTCATTGATGCACTCTCACAGTGCAGCCACCCTATCGAATCTACCTCGCCACGTCTCAGTCCCTCTACCCACTCATCCTCGTCATCAACTCATAGTGATTCTAACCATTCATCGGCATCCACACACAGTCACTCTACCCATTCATCCTCATTATCAGCGCGTAGTCATTCTACGCATTCATCGTCATCCACACACAGTCACTCTACCCATTCATCCTCATTATCAGCGCGTAGTCATTCTACGCATTCATCGTCATCAACAACTCATAGTGATTCTAACCATTCTACGCATTCATCATTGTTATCAACCCGTAGTCATTCTACCCACTCATCATCGTTATCAACGCATACTCATTCTATCGAATCGTCCTCGTCATCAACACACAGTCATTCTAATCACCTCCCTTTGAATAACTCTAATGGCGAAGATGTCGATAATGTCAAGAGTGCCGATCCGACTGACTCATCATCATCTCTGCACAATACTTGCGATAGTGTTTCATTTCGTGTGGAGAGTACTGTAGTTGCGTAGCACTTTTACTTGCGTGTGATATTCACTTTTTTTTTTCGAAACTAATTCAATGACTTTTGTGTGTGTGTGTGTGTGTGTGTGTGCGTGTGTGTGAGTTTGGGCGGGTGTTTAGTATATTCCCTTACCCTTTCTTTTCCCTATGACCTTTTTTTTTTCTAATAGTTAAATGGACAATGGAACTGACTACAAAATGCAGCTTTTGTCGCAATGCGGATGGCCTTTTCTGTCTTATTTGTCGTCGTGTGACTTGCGACAGTTGTAGTTCATGGAGATGTGCTAATCGACATGATATAGTTCTGTGTAAAAATTGTTCTCCACCCCAGTTCTGCCTGTCTTGCAACCGATGCGGTCGAGATGTGGATTGTGCCCAATTAGAATTTTTTTGTGAAGTATGCGGCAACGCGATTTGTTTTGACTGTTTAGACGGCTCGTTTGAACAGGGTGTTCTCAAGTGTGTACGATGCTGCGGGTTCCCTGTAGTGCGCCTAGTCGAGCCTGGCAAAGTACAACCTTTTGTTCACAAGGGGTTTCTTTCTTCCATTCAAATACCCTTGAAGGTAACCGTGGATCACGCAGTTGAGATTCCCTCAAAGTACAAAAATTTTAAAAGTAAACTACCAATCGGGGAAGGGGCACAGGCGGTGGTGTACAAGTGTGAGACGGAGGATGGGGAGATTGTAGCGTGCAAGGAGATTACTTCGTTTGGAGAGTGCAATTCTGAAGAAGAAATACTAATTAGCTTCGAAGAGCAGCTAAAACTGTCTACTTATCTCATGAAGCTAAATCACCCCCACCTTATCCGTTACCTTGACGTGATCCCATCCAGGAACCCTCTTAAACTCAGTGTTATCATGCCCTTCTACAGTGCGGGAGACTTGCTTCAATATGTCCAGAGACAAGTGGACCGACGAGAGCCTATCCCAGAGAATAGACTTTGTTCACTGGTACTTCAGATCGCAGAAGCACTCAAATACCTCCACACCCAGTCCCCTCCTCTGATGCACCTGGACGTCAAACCCTCCAACATTTTAGTACTAGACAACAAAGAGCAGGTGATTTTGATGGACTTGGAGTCCTGCAGGGCGGTAGACGCTAGTGCGAGTGTGGTGAGGAGAGCCAACGCCCCTACGTACGAGTATAGTGCCCCTGAATTGACACGGTCGAGTGGAACACCAAAGGCAGATATTTTTAGTTTAGGCGTAGTAACATTTGTCCTGGCCACCTTTCCCGATATTCCCGCCGCGTTAGATGAACGCAATGAATCTCACATGCTGTGTGACGGAACGGCCTGGACTAGCGCGACTATAAAAAAAGCAGTCAACCGTGCGATGAGCGCAGTAAGGGGGTGCAAGTACTCCCAACGACTCAAAGATTTAGTGGGGGATATGCTGGCTACCTCTCCCAACGATCGACCCAATATGATCACTGTTATCGAAGAGTTAACTACTATACAGGAACATAATCTGTTAATGAATGCAGTGTACTGAGGTGGTTATATATAGCTTTTTTTTTTTTCTATTGATGGTATAGTATTGTTGCAAAATCCCCCCATGCACACATACGCCTGTCTGTTGCTGGTCGGGTTGTTCAGCATCTTGAATTTCAGTTAACCTCTCTCTCAACCGTTGACCAGTGTTTAGTTTAGTTTTTTCTTTTACTATTATTATTATTATTATTAGGTTACCTAGTATATTATTTATTTGTTCTCCTCATGTCAGTGGATTTTACGTCGAAGGCGGTTGAACTTTTCAAAAAGGCGGCCCAGTACGACAGCAACAAGGAATATGAAGAAGCGTACCGCTGGTATATGGAGACTATCGATGTATTTATAACCGCAATGAAGTACGAAAATAAAAATCCCACCAAGAAGGAACTTCTTCGCAAAAAAGTAACGGAAATTATGGAACGTGCTGAAAAAATCAAAGAATACTTGGATAATAGTAAGGATGACAACAGTGGTGGAGGAGGAAGTGGGGCGACGGCGCAGAAAACCGCATCGGCGTCAAAGAAATCCAAGGAGGATGACGATGACAAGCAGCGTATGAGGAACGGCTTAGAGGGTGCTATTGTGAAGTTAAAGCCTAACGTTCGATGGGATCAAGTTGCTGGTTTGGATGCGGCCAAAGAGGCACTAAAGGAATGTGTAATCCTTCCCCAAAAGTTCCCTCAGCTCTTCACTGGCAACCGTAAGCCGTGGAGAGGGATTTTGCTCTATGGCCCCCCTGGTACTGGTAAGTCGTACCTCGCGAAGGCGGTCGCGACGGAGGGGGATGGTACCTTCTTCAGCGTGAGCAGTGCGGATTTAATGTCTAGGTGGTTGGGTGACTCTGAGAAGCTGGTGCGCAACTTATTTGAGATGGCCCGTGACGCCTACAAAGAGACGGGAAAACTTTCCATTGTGTTCATCGATGAAATTGACTCTTTGGTCTCGGCGCGCTCTGACAGTGAGAATGACGCCTCTAGAAGAATCAAGACGGAGTTTCTTGTTCAAATGCAGGGTGTGGGTAATGACGACGAGGGTGTTCTTGTGCTAGCGGCAACCAATATTCCCTGGGGCCTGGACAGCGCCATCCGTCGTCGTTTCCAGAGACGTATTTACATCCCCCTCCCCGACCTTCAGGCGAGGAGAGCCATGTTCAAAATCCACCTCGGTGACACCCCAAATACACTGACAGAGGAGGACTTTTTAGAGTTGGCGAGAAGAACAGAAAACTACTACTCCGGTAGTGATATTAACAACTGCGTCAATAACGCACTGATGGAGTGCGTCCGGACACTACAGGTAGCAACCCACTTTAAAAGGGTTCCCGGTCCCGACCCAAAGGACCCAACCCGTACGGTCAACAACCGGTTGGTACCGTGTTCCCCCGGTGACCCGGACGCGTTTCCCATGACGGCGCAAGAAATCACTGAACCAGAGCTCCTAATGCCCCTCCCCGTGACTATGGAAGACTTCATTAAAGCCCTACGTGTGAGTAAACCTTCCGTGTCCGAGGCAGATATTCAGGAACACATAAAGTTTACCGCAGATTTTGGTCAGGAGGGTTAATGAGGGGGATTTGTACCATTCTTTTCCCTTTATTTTTCCTCTCCATTTCATTGCATCCATTTTTATCATGTTGCTTTTTTCTTTCGTTCTTTCATCTGAAGTACAGGGATGATCACCGTTTTCTCAATTTTTTCTTTTTTTTTTTAAGTGATGAAACTTAAGATGTGTTTTTAAAAAGCCTCTACCTTGAATTGTTCTCGTTTGTTATTGTTTTCATTGCTTTAAGTTCTCGTTTTCAATGCCTGTTGCGTTTTTCTTGTGAAGTAAGCTCCACTCTCTCCCTCTCTCTCTCTCTTTTTTTTTTTTTTGTTTTACAGTTAACTTATCAATCGTTTATCTTCTCTTTTCACCGACATGGAAACCCGAAAGCGCGTTACGAGCAAACTCGTCAAGAGCTACAATGCTCCTTTGTCCAAAGTGACCCCCAAGGATCTCGTCGTGGATCGCCTTCCCGGCCGCAAGTACTTGAATCCTTCCAAGAAGCACATTGACCGCGGAGAGTATGAGGACAAGATTACCCACATCATGTACGACCCCCGCCCCCAGGAGGACAACGACTCTGAATACCCGGTTTCCACGAACCCCCTCAAGTGTGAGCTGGCTCATCCCCGTAAGAACATCCACTTCAACCCTACCGAGACTACGTTTGGCGTCGTGACCTGCGGTGGCATTTGCCCTGGTCTTAACGACGTGATTCGCTCTATCGTCCTTGCTGGTACCACTCTTTACAACGTGAAGCGTGTTATCGGGTTCCGGTATGGTTACTGGGGTCTTTCCAAGGAGGGCAGCAAGACCGCCATTGAACTTTCTCGCCAATCCGTGACGCAAATTCACCGATTTGGTGGTACGATTCTGGGAAGCTCTCGTGGACCTCAGAGCGCTGCGGAGATGGTGGACACTCTTATCCGTATGGGAGTGAACGTCCTGTTCACCGTTGGTGGGGATGGTACCCAGCGTGGTGCTCTTACCATTTCCGACGAGGCCAAGAGACGTGGTGTGGACATTGCCGTCTTCGGTATCCCCAAGACGATAGACAACGATTTGTCCTTCTCCCACCGCACGTTTGGGTTCGAAACCGCCGTTGAGAAGGCCACTGATGCCGTACGCGCGGCCTACGCGGAGGCAGTGTCTCTTAACTACGGTGTCGGTATTGTGAAGCTCATGGGACGTGAAAGCGGTTTCATCGCCGCCCAAACCGCCGTGGCCAGTGCCCAGGCCAACATCTGCTTGATCCCTGAACGCCCCCTTCCCAAGGAAACGGTTCTACAGCTGATAGAGCGCCGTTTCATGTCTTCCAGAAACTGTGTCATCATTGTTGCGGAGGGATTCGGTCAGGATTGGGTGGAGAATACCGGAGGTCACGATGCTTCTGGTAACAAAAAGCTTATCGATATTGGTGTCCTGTTGAAGAAAACGGTGGAGAAGTGGCTGAAGGAGCACAAGGACCGCTACCCTCAAGGAACCTGCAAGTACATTGACCCCTCCTACATGGTTCGCGCCTGCCCTCCCTCCTCTAACGATGCTCTGTTCTGTGCCACCTTGGCCACCCTCGCCGTCCACGAAGCGATGTCCGGAGCCACCGGATGCATCATCTCTATGCGCTACAACAACTACATTGTGGTGCCCATCAAGGCTGCAACTTCCGTTCGCCGTGTAGTCGATCTTCGGGGTCAGCTATGGCGCCAGGTTCGCGAAATCACCGTCGGTCTCGGCGATGATATGACGTCCTCCACCGAACAGGACCTCCGCCGTGAGCTGGAAGCTGTCTCTCTCCACCGCGAAAGACTCATCGAGAGACTCTCTGCCAAGATCTAAACTTGAACAGACCTTTTTTTTTTTCAATTTTATTTTCATGTCTTACCCACCCTTTTTTTTTTTTCATCATTTATATATTTATAGCAAATAGGTAGGAGAATAATACTTTTCAACCGTACAAGTTGAACTTGTCAAAAGATTAACGAATTCAAAATACCTCTTTCTCGCCGTCGTTTTTCTAGACGATAGCTTCAAAAGCTTTTTTTTTATTTTTATTATTCGTTAAGAATTTACCGTCACTCAAACTTTTCCTCGTTCACGTTCGGTAGATTATGTCCCTTTCTCTCTCTGTGTATGCAAGTGTTAACTCACTAATTTTTGTACGATTTATTTCTCTTGCTTTCTTATTTCAATTTAATCTGTAGCATTTCTAGAAGGACCACAGAGAAAAAGAAAATGCAAAACCTGAAATCCCCTCTCGAACTTCTTGCAAGAGTTCGATCCTTCAGTATCAACGAGCGGTCTGTGGCATTCTCGCTTCTTCAAGAATACATTTCTTCGGTTAGAAAATCGTTCCCAGTGACACTTTCCCCCCCTGAAGACGAAGGTGAGGATCCTATTCTGAAATCCATTACCGCTGTTTCAGTCTTGTCGGCCTCTTACGTCCGACATCTCGCCTCTCACATAGGGGAAAAACGTCGCAACTTTTACGACGATCAAGCGGATGTGGATGACGCGGAGAAAAACATGGACGATGAGGTAGTGCGGCTGCAAGGTCTCTTGGAGTCTTTCACCAGCGATCCTGAGGCATTCCCATCCCAGGAAAAGTACCGTGAGCGCTTACGGAGTATTCTTTCCTATGGACTGGATGAAATTGAGGGGTTCCAGAAAGTAAGGTACGATGACGCACGTCGGGTGTTAATGACGTCTCTCTCGAATTCAGACTGGAATGTACGACGGGTAGAGAGTATCGTGATTTCAATGAATCGCCACCGACCTCACTGCCGACCCGAGACCACTAGACGAGCAAGAGACCCTCTGGAGGCGACCAAAGTGACGCTCTCCCTCATTGACCCGTTTTTACGCACTCCTATTCAAATACCAGCGCGGGGCTCTGCCTGTACCCATCTAGACGTTTTTGACCTGTATGGTTTTCTTTCTATAATGAACCAAAAGAGTGTGTCGTCGGTGAACGATGGAGAAACGTGTCCTTTTTGTCAAAAGAAGATTAGAATATACGACATTGTAATTGACCGCCGAGTATGGGACTGCCTCCAGTCGTGTGACACCGGAAAGCAAAGCGGTACGCGGTCTGCGTACAGCTTAGAGTGGGACCTCGTATCGGACACCATCCATATAGTGAAGAAGGAAAAGAGTCGTGTGGAGGAGGAAGATGTAGCGGCCAACGACGACGATAATGGCAGTGTGGAGGCGGAACGATCTCAAATGAAGAAACGTAAACTGGAAATAGACGGCCAAATCTATTTTCTTGAGGACTAGTTCCAATTGTATAGTTATTATTTTTAATATATCTGCTCCTATGTTTTCTGCTTTAGGCGTGAAGAATTCCCGGCTTCCTTGTGGTCTGCACCCCTTCATTTCTCTCCCTCTCTCTCTCTCCTCCCTATTCATAACTAACGTACTTTCTGTGTGTGTATCATTTTGCAGCGCTAGTTTTAACGTACACTTATATTATAGTATATACATCTTTTCTTGATGAAGAAGAGTATTTCTTTGAAGGAGTTTTCCACCACACCCTCTGTGTCTTACATGCTTAGTAAGGATGGCCATAATGTAGCCAGTCAGCAGTCGCAGGCCCGACCACAGGTACCACCAAGTGATCCCCAAAAGGAAAAACCGAAACCGAAACCTGTCAGTAACGAAGAGGAGGACGAGATGTTTGAAATGGAATAACATCTCAAAATAGGTAATGGTTTCTTTGTTTAAGTCTGCGTAATACAATATTTATTGAAGTAATTGATCTGTCTTTTTTTTTTTTTTATGGTACAATGTTCTATTTTTTTTCCCCCTTTCATCTTGTGCTTTTTAATCCTTTCCGTTCATTCATTCTCTTCTCTCTTTTTTTTTTCTTTTGTTTAATTATTATTATTATTACTATTATTTGTAGCACACCAATAAAAATTGCCATGGGACGAGGCAAGAACCGAAAGGGAGGCAAAAGAGGGAGGAGCGACGACTGGCTCTCCGATCCTAGGGAGGCCTTCACCTTAAAGAATGAAGCCTTCGAGGTCTTTTACAAAAATGCCGCCATTGTCCCTCCTGAGGAGTGGTCTGCTTTTATGGAATGCCTTCGAACCGGTCTTCCAATGTCGTTTCGTATTAACACCCATTTAGACCACTCCGAAAAAGTGTATCAATTCCTACTGAAGCGACTTTCCGCCTATTTCGATCCTGTCCCCATCTCCTTCTTCCCTCATAAGTGGGCGATTCAGTGTGATGTGAGTCGTGGGGATTTAAAGCGTAACGAGGAGTACAAAGGAATTAAAAAAATCCTTTCGGCGTTTAGTGATTGTGGATATCTTACCCGTCAGGAAACGGTAAGCATGATACCACCGATTCTTTTACAAGTGGAGAAGGGTCATACTGTGCTAGATCTTTGTGCCGCACCCGGTAGCAAGTCCTCTCAAATCCTAGAATATTTGCTATCTGACCGTGATAGTGGAGTTCTTGTCGCTAACGACTTGAATGCCTCACGATTGGATGTTCTCCACCATCAAACCAATCGAGCCCCACTCGCCCATCCCCATCTCATCATCACCAACTACGACGCCACGCGCTTTCCCATCTTGGCCAGTGAAGATAAATTTGACCGTGTGTTGTGTGATGTGGTTTGCTCTGGCGACGGCACGTTACGCAAGTCGCTGGATATGTGGCCTCGTTGGAACTGTGTTCAAGGCGCCGACCTTCATAACGTACAGTGTCGAATGCTACTGCGTGGCATGACTAATTGCAAACAAGGGGGAATCGTAGTGTACTCTACTTGTAGTTTGAATCCCGTCGAGGACGAGGCGGTTGTTTCAGAGTGTCTGCGAAAAGCAGGGACCGCCTTCCGCCTCATGGAGGTAGACCACCTTTTACCAGGTTTTAAGACCACCCCGGGATTACCATCGTGGACCCTCACTACAAAGGATCTGAGTCGTACGCTGTCCTCCTTCGAGGAGGCGACCGAGTACATGAAGTCCATGGATCACAAGGCATTTCAGTACAAGGCAAGCATGTTTGCGTCCGAGTCTGATTTAAAGGAGCAGAATATCCACTTTGCGAAACGTATACTCCCCCATCACCAGGACACGGGAGGTTTTTTCATCGCTGCCTTTTGCTGCGTTCATGAGCTGAGTGAAAAGCCCACAGAGATGGACGAGGAGGGCTCCATCCACCCGTTGTCATTCGAGTACGCTTCGACAGTGAAGGAGTGTCTTTCACTCCCTGATGATTTCGACACCACTCGTCTGATGCACCGCCCAGAAAGTTCGCGGGATCCAAAAATATACTATGCTTCCCCGGCTGCTATGTCACTGGCACCAAAATTGGGCAAAAGGGTTATACACGTCGGTGCCAAAGTGTTTGAGTCGTTTATAAAGTACTCTGACACAAAGTTGCGCTTCAGCGCGGATGGGGTTGGTTGTCTACCGTACATTCTACCGCAGTCGTTTTTCGTGGAGTGTAACTCTTCTATTTTAAAACACTTTAGAGACGACCAGTCGATGACGCATGAGGATTTTGAGAAAGAAACAGGACGAAAACTGAGTGAGTTGCCGACTCCAAGCTTTCTTATCTCCACAGAGTTCCCCTTGATAGGGAAAGTATTCACTGTGGCGGAGAAAAATGCTAAAATAGGAAGAATTACAGCAAAGGTGTTTGACTGGCAAATGACACTGTGTGGATTGTCGGAGTAGACGGATGCGATTTTGCAGCCAACCTGTGTGATTGTGAAGGATATAACAATAAAAACAAATAAATGAGAAAACAAGAGGAATACAGTTTTTTTTTTTTTTTTAATTTGCCTGCACATGTATGTGCTTCTTATATATTGTCAAAAAATTCCCTTCATTCCATTTTCTGTTTTCCATGTTTTTTTGTGGTTCAGCTTAGTTTTTTATTTTTTCCTTTTGTTGTAGTCGTCTTATTATCATTCTTTGTGCTTGAGAGTTTTAGAAAGTGATGTCGACGCGAGATGCTCTAGAGAGTTTCTCCCAAGGCGATATTGAGGCTGCCAAAAGCATTCTCGCGCAGACTGCCAGCCAAGCAAATGACATGGAAGAGATGTTTTCCGCTGCCTGTATGCGGGCTGCTATAGCGGCCATGGAAGGTTCACTGGACGGTGTGAAGAGTGCTATGAGTGGTGTTTCAGCGAGTAACCGTGCCTTTGGCGATTCCCTGACTTGTTATTTACAAGGGCTCGCTCACATGGGGTTAGGTAGTTACAAACAGGCAAAGAGTATGTTTCTTGAGTCTAAAAAGAAAGATCCCCATTTTGTCATTGCGAACATTGGCATCGCCGCGATTCTTTTCCATGAAAAACAGTACAAGGAGAGTTTTTCCAACTACAGAGAAGCACTTCTCTACTTGGGTAGTGAAAAGGTACCCCCTGTGGTCCGAATCGGCATGTCGTTGTGCGCCTATTACTTGAACGATACAACTTTCGCCTTAAACGCACTGCAGACGGCCTTGAAATACAATAGTGATGATGAGTTAGCGCTTCTCGCTAGTCTTTTTCTCCACATTCAGAAACACAATCTTGGCGAAATATCAGTCATTATTCAAAAGCTTTCCAAAATGGCCCCTTCCAACCCGTTGGTGCTGCTGAAGTATTGTGATCTTTTGTATTATAGAGCCTGTACCGAGCACAATATTTCGACTTACTTTGAACCCATAAAGAAAATTCTGGACGTTGTGCGTTCCTCTGGCTCTGCAGGGGAGCGAGCTTTGGCTGATTTTCATGACGGTCGACTGTGCCTCGCTGGAGGCGATTGTGCCACCGCCAAGTCACTTCTACAGTCGGCTTTAGACTTTTACCCAGGATTGCTTGCCGCCCGGTTACACTTTGCGAATTGTTTCTTTTTTTCCGGGGATATCGCCAAAGGAATGGAGCTGCTGCTCCAGGTGAAGCGAGAATTTCCGGATAAGAAAGAATTACTGCAGTTATTGGCCGTCTACGCGTCAGAGTGTGGCTCCTATGAGCTGGCGTTGCAGTGTGCCCGTCGACTGTCCACGAGCAGCGACGTGAACGCACGACTACTGTATCTTTGGTGTTGCCGTTTCAACAGTGGAGAATACGTCCGTCAGCTAGATCAAATAATAAAGCTACTGAAGGCGATCGGTAAGGAAGTCCCATTTGAGATGTATAGTAATCGGGCGGCGATGACTGGGGATGCTGAGGCACTGCAGGCGATTCTGGACACTGAACTCGGAGGGAACTTTGAAACGGCCGACCAACTAGACGCGAAATACGTTCCCGTGGTGTACAATCTAGCGCTTCTTTTGGAAAAGTCCGAGTTGACGAGAGCGAAAGCGAAGTCGTTGTATTTGCTCCTCGTCAAGCAACACGGCTGTTTTGTTCCTGCCTACATCCGTTTGCACCAACTTGCTCAGGTACAAGGATCGTTGAAGGAGGCGGTCTCCTGGCTAACTCTACTCACTCAGGTCCTAGATAATGAACCTATAGCACAAGCCTCTTTGAGTAGTTTGTTCGCCGAAAGTGGGGAGATACAGCTGTCTCCTAAAATTCTGGACACCATCCCGGACAAAAAGTCCACCATCTCTGTTTTAAGTCACGCGTCTGCGTTCTTTGAAATCAGTCAATTCCCCTCGTATAGGACGGAGAAGTATTTATCCAAAGCGAAGGAGCGGTTTCAGTACGTTCTTCGGCAGGATAAGGCTAATTTGTTAGCAGCGCATGGTCTGGCGTGCTGTCTGGGTGTCGAGCAGAAGTTCGAGCTGTGTCAGTCCTTGTTGAAAAGTATCATTGAGGTGTCTCCTAACCATGAACCCTCCCGACGCTACCACCTGGGTCACATGGCTAACATCAAAACGATCAGCGAATCATTCAAGACGGCCATTGACTACGCAGAGAGAGAGAACGAAAAAACACCAGAGTTGAATATGATGTTGGCTTTCTGCCTTTGTGCGGAACACCAGTATGACAAGGCAATCGAAATCTGCGAACAGGTAGTGGCGGAGCGTCCGGAGGAGCCCATGTTTTCTTACAATCTGTCTCTTTTGTTTCTCTCGGCGTTTAACCACGGTCTTAGCGTGGAGGGCTCGGTGTCACCGGAGGAGGGACTGAAGTTGAGGGACTACCTGCAGAAAGGAGAGGAGGTGGCCCAGAGGACGTTGCTAGCCCTTGATACCCAGAAGCGCAGTAAAACGTACCGTCAATCCAGCGTGGCACTACGCTTTGCGATCAAATACAGTATTACCCAGTATAAGGAGTTTTTGCAGAAAAAGCTGGTACTGAGCGAGATAAAAGCCAAGGAGCGAGAGGATGAATCCAAGCGGTGGGCAGAAACACTCCAGCAGTATAACGATGAGATACGCCGTCAGCAAGAGAGCGAAAATTTAGCCGCTTTGATTGACGCGGATAAAAGGAAACGAAGAGGTGAGGAAATATCGGAATCATTTGCCCAACGCCCTGTTTATATCCGAACAGACCCTAATGGTCCATTGTATGCAGCGATGTGCATGACAGGCGAGCAGCAGGACGATGGGGTGGAAAATACAATCGACGAAAATGAAGAAGAGTTCACTAATGATATTTAATTAAAGCATCTTGTACTCTTTTTTTTTTTCACTTAACTATCATTATAGGAAAGTTTACACCTTTTATTTTTTCCTTTGCAGGAGGGGATATGAGTTTTTTGTTTTACGATCCCTCTGACGTACAGTCTGATTTCTGTTGCAAATTTTGTTTCTATCTCTTCTTTGTTGTTTCTGTTTCTTACATTCTTTTTTTTCATGCGTCTGTAACAAGTTTGATAGTTTTCGAGTGTCACACACAATCATAAAATAAAATGAAAAGCACTTACGGTGGTTTGTTTCAAGACCCGCCGTACCTCTCCTCACACCCCGACCCGAAACTCACGGATCCCTATGATAAGAAGGATCCTATCCCTGAGCGTTTTCTCGGGAAAGGGATGCAGTGCGGCCACCCACCGCCCGGACAGACCCCTGATGTATATTTTGACAAACAATACTCTACCCTCGCCTCGGTGGACCAGAATAATGGGAACCCCACTGGCTACGACACCAACACCAAGGAAGAGCGGGCGATGAGGGAGAAGAAGCGAGTTTCTCCTCAAGAGTTTCGCTATAGTTCCTACCCTCAAAAGAGCACCGGCCCTGGTAGTTACTATGGTTGCATACAGAGTCGACCACACGAGTACCTCTCGGATGGAGGAAGTGGTGATAAAAAGACGCAAAAAACCAATTCTGCTGTAGATAAAACAACCAATCCGCTCCCAAATATTAAAACAAATCCCCCCAAAAAGGGTACATACGGTACTCCAGGCACCCTGTTGTCGAGAGAGTCGTACAATGAAAACTGGAAAGAAGAGGCGGAGCGGTTGGAGAGGGAGGCGGCCAAGAAGAAGAAAAACGAAGAAAGCAATGTCGGACCTGCTTTCCACACTAGCGGAGTTAGCAAGCGCTATCTGGATGAACTGCCCTACACTGGTGCCCCAGCGGTGTACACACGCTACGAACCCGCTGAGTCTGCCAAAAAGTCCACCAAAAAAGAAACCTCGGTGAAGCCCGTATCCCAGAAGCCGTTCAAAGGCTCCTCTTCCCGTGGTTGCATCAATGCGTTTCCGAACACATGGATCGATCCTAGCACCATCCCAGAGTCAAAGACAAAGAGCAAATCACTTTCTTACCAGAGCACTTTTAAGCCGAAGGATGGTTGGAAACCGAATTCTTTTGAAAAAACTTCTGTGGTATCCTCCTGTCTTCGTCAATTTTATTAAATGACGTAGGTCTCTTCCCACTTTTTTTTTTTTTACTCGTTTCCTTTTTTATGTCAACAAGTTAATCCATTTCTATTTTTTTTTTTTACTTTTATTATTATCATACATTCCCTTCACACCCTATGTACACTAGCTTGTCCACTACTCCTTATATATATATGTATAAATTAGAGAACCAACCGATTGTTGTTAGAGGCGACGTCAAAAAAGTCAATGGTTCTGAGATGTTCCTTTCCCACTACACTCTCTCCCTTCTTCTTTTTTTTTTCTTCTGTTGTTATGGATGAATTTACCCCCATTTCGTTCAAGAACTTATTGATCTTTATTTTTTTTTCTTTATTATGGCAGCTCCAGTCGATGAAAACGCGTGCTTGGATTCTGAAGTGTTTCGCAACAAGTACCGTTTCATAAAATCGATCGGCAAAGGAAGTTTCGGTGAGGCCCTTTTAGTTCGATCCAAAACAAATGGTAAAAGGTACGCAGTGAAGGCGATCGACTCCAAAACAATGACAACGAAGGAGAAACGAGACGTGCAGAATGAAATTCGCATCATGGCAGCGGTGAATCACCCTAATATTATTCGGTATCATGAGCATTTTGAGGACGGAAGCATTATTTTTATCATTATGGAATATGCCGATGGAGGCGATTTGAGTTCCAGAATTAAGGAAGCCAAAAAAAGTGAAGGTTCAAAGCCCTTTGAGCCGAAATTGGCTATGTTTTGGTTTCTTCAAATATGCATGGCGCTCAAGTATCTTCACGACAATCACATTTTGCACCGCGACTTAAAGACAGCGAACGTTTTTCTGACTTCCAAGAACGTAGTGAAGTTGGGTGACTTTGGTATCTCGACGGTTCTCCAGAACACAATGGCGTGCGCCAAAACCGTGTGCGGGACTCCCTACTACTTCTCCCCAGAACTTTGCCAGAATAAACCGTACAACAATAAAAGCGACGTCTGGGCACTTGGGGTAGTATTTTATGAGATGCTCACTCTTCACCGCCCATTCACGGCAAAATCACTAAAGGAATTACTGAAAAAGATTCTGGTAGGTCAGTACGACCCTATCCCCTCTTCCGTCCCTGCGGAGATGAGGGCGCTGTGTGCCAGTCTACTTCAGGTAAACCCTGTCCAGCGTCCGAGCATTAACCGCATCCTGGAAAGCAGTTTTGTTCAAGACTCCCTCAAAGGTTTCAGTTCCGACCTCGAGCGACAGGCAGAAAAGGACCGCGCAGAGTACGAGGCAAGACATCCGAAGGGGGCCTCTGAGCAAAAGGCCACCCCCGCTGCTGCTGCTCCACCAGAGAATCCGGCCCCTCCTCAACTATCCGAGCGAGAGCAGATGGCAATGTTACGTGGTATGAACCGCGAGCAGCGCATGAAGGCGATTGCGCAGACCACCCCAGAAGCAGGTGCTGCACCCACCCAGCCCAAGGAAACCGGCCACCCCGACGTCGATGACGACGGCGATTACATCGCTCAGAAGAACGCTATTGTACGACAAACGAAAGACATTGTCGGAAAGACCAATCTAGGTGGTCATCCTGAGGAGTTCGGTGACGGTCCCTCCGACAGTGCCCCACAGGCGGAAATGATTTCTCTCCACAATGGACAGCCTGTCTTGGCCTCAGATGTTCGTAGAATTCTAGAAGCCGAAATGGGAAAACCGCTGCTCGATAAAGCCGTAGATATCTATAACAACTGCATGATGCGAGGCATGAGCGGTGCCGAGGTTCAAAGCGAATTATATCAAGTTCTAGGAGCGAACTTTTCTAAACACTCTAATGCAATCACGAAATTGGCAGTGTGGGAAGGAAAGCAAACCGTTAATATGTAATTTCTTTTTTTCTCTTTTCCCTTTACCGCCCCTGTCAAATAAAGGTGCATAGAAAGCTGGTCATTTTATAATTCCTTTTTTTTTCTTTGCGATTTCTGTTTAAAGTTTTTCTCCCCTTAATGTTCCGCCTTCTTGGCCTTCGCTCTTGTAAGCTATTAAATGGGAAATCCGAGCGTAGCTAATATAAATTTACGTAAAGAATCTATTGTAAAAAGTTTTCATCACTTTTTTTTTTTACTATTGATCCCTTTTTATCTTTTTACCGTGTTAATTTTGTTTACTTCTAGTGGAAATATTCCTGGAACCTATAGAAGAATAATCTTCTTTCTTCTGTACCCTTTCATTATAATTTTTTTTTTATTTGAATATAGGTTTTTTAATTTTCAATAGAAAAGAAAAACATATTTCTTCTTCATGCGTTTGCGACCTGGTCGGACTGAAGTGGCCGTTTCGCCTCGTCCTCCTCCTCCTCGTCCTCGTCCTCGTCTCTCTCGAGAAAACTATTCTTACACGGTGGAGAAGTCCACTCCACCCGTTTCCCTACCAAACAACTCCGAACCAGAGATCGGATACCTTAGAAGAATTCAATCTTTGGCTATTAATACTATCAAAACAATTTTCCCCTTTGATTCCAATTTAAAAGAGGAAGAGCGGTTACCAAACGACCCCCCCTCTGTTTCGACTAAACCAATCCCTAAGCGTGTTGCCCAGCCGGCCGAACCTCACCACCACGAACCGGAGGAGAGGTCTAGTTCGGTCCCACGACCTTTCTCGACTTACAGTTCCGTAGAGGGAGAAAGAGTAAATCCAACAGGTACGGGGGCAAAGTATTATTTCATTTTCAACAATATGGGGAACGCGGACACCTCACCCCTTGAAACCTCCTCTCTCTACCGGAGTGCCTATTTACATCAACCACGGCTTAGTACAGCGTCTCGTCCAACCCTCACTTTAGGACAGCGCAAGAGGGCCAGGGAGGAGCCCACCTTAGAGGCCTTACTCCAACCGCGTACCGCTATGTTCAAGGTGATTCGTGGGGATCCTCCTCCAACATATCCGAGCTTCACCGTTACAAAAACACAAAGGAGTATTGACAGTGAGAGGAAACCCTTTCCGTTCCACGAAACCCAGCGGCCATCGGGTGGTTTCGGGAAGGGCTCTGGCAACGTAGACATTCCCTTTGAGGATGGGTTTGCGGACAATGCGAAGGACGACGAGGCGAACGAGAAGAAGGCACCATCGGCACCATCTTTCGGAAGCCAGACGGCTGGCAACCCGTTTTCGTTTGGTGGCGAGAAGAAGACCGATAGCGACACCAGTGGAGAGAAGAAGACCTTTCGTTTTGGAAATTCCTCGTCGGGCACTTCAGAGGCAACGAAGACCTTTTCATTCGGCAACACGACAGTTGCCCCTGGTACGTCGTCGGGTGGTTTCGGGAAGGGCTTTGGCAACGTAGACATTCCCTTTGAGGATGGGTTTGCGGACAATGCGAAGGACGACGAGGCGAACGAGAAGAAGGCACCATCGGCACCATCTTTCGGAAGCCAGACGGCTGGCAACCCGTTTTCGTTTGGTGGCGAGAAGAAGACCGATAGCGACACCAGTGGAGAGAAGAAGACCTTTCGTTTTGGAAATTCCTCGTCGGGCACTTCAGAGGCAACGAAGACCTTTTCATTCGGCAACACGACAGTTGCCCCTGGTACGTCGTCGGGTGGTTTCGGGAAGGGCTTTGGCAACGTAGACATTCCCTTTGAGGATGGGTTTGCGGACAATGCGAAGGACGACGAGGCGAACGAGAAGAAGGCACCATCGGCACCATCTTTCGGAAGCCAGACGGCTGGCAACCCGTTTTCGTTTGGTGGCGAGAAGAAGACCGATAGCGACACCAGTGGAGAGAAGAAGACCTTTCGTTTTGGAAATTCCTCGTCGGGCACTTCAGAGGCAACGAAGACCTTTTCATTCGGCAACACGACAGTTGCCCCTGGTACGTCGTCGGGTGGTTTCGGGAAGGGCTTTGGCAACGTAGACATTCCCTTTGAGGATGGGTTTGCGGACAATGCGAAGGACGACGAGGCGAACGAGAAGAAGGCACCATCGGCACCATCTTTCGGAAGCCAGACGGCTGGCAACCCGTTTTCGTTTGGTGGCGAGAAGAAGACCGATAGCGACACCAGTGGAGAGAAGAAGACCTTTCGTTTTGGAAATTCCTCGTCGGGCACTTCAGAGGCAACGAAGACCTTTTCATTCGGCAACACGACAGTTGCCCCTGGTACGTCGTCGGGTGGTTTCGGGAAGGGCTTTGGCAACGTAGACATTCCCTTTGAGGATGGGTTTGCGGACAATGCGAAGGACGACGAGGCGAACGAGAAGAAGGCACCATCGGCACCATCTTTCGGAAGCCAGACGGCTGGCAACCCGTTTTCGTTTGGTGGCGAGAAGAAGACCGATAGCGACACCAGTGGAGAGAAGAAGACCTTTAGTTTTGGAAATTCCTCGTCGGGCACTTCAGAGGCAAAGAATCCGTTTTCGTTTGGCAAGTCTTGATTTTATAGAAAACAGTGTCGGTGAAAAAGTGTATTTTAAAGGGACTGTGTACGTGTACGTTCTTTTTTTTTTGTTTTAAGCGTATGTACTGTAGACATTCTGACTTTGTTTCTCTCTTTTTTATTTTTATTGTTTAATTTGTATCTTAGAGTAGTTTTTAAATTTGAGCTGTTATGGAAAGTACTGCCGCAAAAAGAGAAGCGTTGCAGATTCAACTACAGCTGGTAAGAGATCAAAAGAAAAGGGATGCGGAGCTGTCTGAAAAGGTGAAACAGGATGGGAGCCTGAACACCGTCGACCCATCCAAAGAACTCGAGTTGGGAGTAAATCCTCCTTCGAAAATGACAGTCAATGGTGTTGAAGTGAGAATTGGGGATCATGTCACCACTGTTGACGACCCCGTGGCGTTAGCTCGCGCTGAGAAAGGTTTCTTAGTCAGTGATCCTGTAAAGACAATTTATCTTGGCGAAAAGGGGGAGGTTGTTAATGTGTTTGAGTCATTTCAAGGCAAACCAGCCGTTGAACTACGGTTTGCAGATGGGGTTAGTAAACTATTTTTTGTGGAATGCATCACTCAGTTTCAACCGGAAAGTGCTGCTAAGGAGAAAGTACCAGCCCCCCGTCGTGTGGAAGAGCCAAAAAAGATTCCTACGATTACTCCTCAGGAAACGGTCCCAGAACCCCCACCGACGTGGGGGGATCTCAGCTTACCAAAGAAACAGCCCCAGAACAGCACAGGTAAAACTGTTTCGGCGCCCAAGGCTGCACTGGAGACCAGTAAAGAAGAGACAACGGCCTCCAAGGAAGAGGACTCTGTCAGTGCGGTGGTAGCTCCGAAAAGCGAACCACCATCCACTTCGTTAGACGCACCTTCGTCTAAATCCACCGACGTGAGCGATTCTTCTCCCCCACCAATATTTGCACTGACGAAAAGTGATATACCACTGAGCTGTCTTCCTGGGTATCAGGCCAAGTTTTCGCTAGAAGATGAACTCTCTAATATTCCCAAATATAAGTTTACCAATAAAAGAGTTGTGTCTGTGGGTCTCTTCACAGGGAGTAAATCTCCCTTAAAATTTAGATCCGTTGTTCTGTTTGGTGTCTCTGATCTGAATGCTGTACTGGAGTATCTTTCGCTGGAATTCAAGTGTGACCCTGACAAGGAGGTGAAGCGGCTATTCACTTACAATGGAGTAGAAATACATTCAGCCGATAGAATTACCCCTGGTGATCAACTTGTGGCGACTGCAGGGGACGATTATGCCCCGCTAGGCGCCGCTCCGACGTCGAAAGCCTCCAAGCCTGCTTCCTCCACCACTCCACCCTCCAAGGATGCCAAGCCTATTCATGTGAGGGTGTTCGAAAACGGACAATACGGAGATGACCGCTTTGACCGAGCTTACATCACAGTCACTATACGACCCACTTATAAAACCATGACTGCCGTTAGAGCTACTATTACCCGAGAACTCCAATGGCGCGACGGACGTAAGGTGGAGTTCCTATTCGATGCAAGCGGTACGGAAATAGAGAAGGTTGAAGATATTAAAGATGGTGCTGCTATTGTGGCTTCCGCTGGAGATCGTTTTGTTATACCTTTCCCGAACACAATACTGCACAAGGAGGCCATGGCTCTGAGCAGAGCTACTACTGTTGAATAGACACTATTTTAGCCTGTCTAATAGAATCTGTCTTATTTTATTTCTTTACAACGTCATCAGTATTGTTATTGCAAAGTTTCACTCTCTTTCTGTTCCACTTACTGCATCGAAACTTTATTCCATGTTTCTCGTTTCTTTCTCTTTCTCTTTTTTTTTCCTTTTTTTTTTTATCTGTTGTTAACTCCTCTCCTTGATGTTTTAGTGTGCGTCATCGGTGACGACCAAAGATGGGTGGTACTAGCCAACTTCCACCAAGTAGAGAATGTATCGAATCAGATGACCTGGAGTCGATTGTGAATAGTGTTTCCATTGGAGACAGCACCCCACTCTTAGATTTTATTGAAAGTATATTAAGAGAAACAGTAGTCTCCAAGACGTATCCTTCAACGTTTTGGTTTCGTGTGTTTCCTTTTGGCTCTTTTGCATTGAATGCTGGAATAATTGGTAGTGATATTGATTTGTATGATGGAAACTTCCTCTTTTCTTTCCCCGCCCCCTCCTCTCCCTCCCCTCTCCCCTCTCTCCCCTCCCCCCTTCTAAAATGTATCCCACCCATGAGTTGAATATATCTTGTCTATAATTCTTTCTCTCTTTGTTTCTAACAGGATGATTTTGCATTCTTCTCGCCTACCAACGGCTGTATTCCTCCGCGATATTGCATCCGTGTTCGAACAGTACTTTAAAGATGTCGTACTGGTCGATTCCGCTAGAGTCCCAGTTATCAAATTTCACTACGGTTCAGTTCCTGTGGATTTGGTAGCCGTTCCAGTGAGCCAATCCTCTCCCCCGACAGAGGACCAAATTATAGAAAACTCCTTTCTCCAATCGATTTTAGTAGAATCCAGAGTCAGTGTGAACGGCATTCGTACGGTCTTGCAGATCCAACGCTTGGTACCGTGTGGCCAGAAGGAGCTCTCGATTGTGTTGAGAGCCGTTAAACTATGGGCTCGTCGGCGTAAAGTCTACGGTAACCTATTCACATTTCCCAATGGTGTGTCTCTCGCTATAATGGTCTCTCGTATTTGTCAATTGTGCTCTTCTTCTCAGCCTAGCGTTTTATTTAGATTTTTTTTCAAGTTTTATTCTGCTTGGCTCTCTCCACTGGATCGGATTTACCCTGTCTACCTTACCGCCTCACTTTCCGTTAAGGAAAAGAGATATTACGGTATGCCAGTGTCGTTTGATCTGTCCCAGGTAAAATATACTGAAAATTTGCTTCCCGTAATTAACCCAGCGTACCCTTTTGTAAATTCGTGCCATACTGTTGGGCGATCCGGGCTCACCCTCTTTCGTGATGAAGTTTTGCGTGCTCATCGAATTCTATCTGAACACTCCACTAGCTTTCCCCTCACGGAGGTACTTGAAGAGGTGAAGGTGGCGGGTATTACCCCCTTCTTTCTTCTAGTTCACGTTCCTTGCGAGTCTACCTCCTACGAGGAATGCGAAAAGGGTCTCCGTCCGTGGAAAGGCTACGTGGAAAGTAAGCTGAGGTTTCTTATTTACAGCTTAGAACAACTGTTTCCTGTTCGACCCTTTCCTGGTTTCTATAGAGTGGAACAGTCGACACCGTTAGGGTGCAGAGCAGAGTGCGTGTACGCTATCGGTCTCACCACCCCTGACTGCAATGTTGTGAGCCAAGGTTTCTTTAACCCACTGCTAGACGAGTTTTTGACTATTTTAAAAGTCAAAAACTCTGTGGAAGACCCTTCCTTCACATCTGTTTCGTACACCATCATTGAACCGTGGTTTTCTTTTCATCATGAATCGGACCCAGTAGTAAACCAAGTCCTCACGAAGGAGTCATCATTCTTAATATGAAAAGCAACCACAACAAGAAGTAACCATATCTAAAATTTAGTGCTTTTTTTTTTAAAAAAAAAAATGTTTCCCTCCTTTCCTAATTACGTGTTTCGTTTTTGTTTTATGGTTATTAGAAGTTGCAACTTCTCCTTTTCCACTTCTTCCTCCTTTACATTATTGAACTAGATGTTTGAAGATAACCCATTGGCCGATGAACCACCAACAACCCAGTCCATAGAAGAATACGAGGAAAACGCTTTTGAAGATTTCATTAATGACCTTGCTGTTAAGGAAAATCAGCTGTCCACTCTAGTAGAGGATGCACTAGCGGAATACCAAAGTGAGGCAGATCGTAAAAGGGAGGAGAACAAAACTCTGCTAGAGTGCCTCATGACCGCTGAGGATAATGAGACACCAATGACGCGGGGGGCAGGGCGTCTAACGCACACCCGGGTCTTTACAGTCTTTCAATGAATCGTTCCGTCGGCTTTCCAGGCTCACCTGTAAGTCGCTGAACCCTCCATCTTTGCCTATGGCTGAATCAGAAGAGCTCTGATATTCATGGTACTAGCTGCTCTTCTTCCGACTTGGATTTCCGTCGTGTTCACAGTCTAGTAGAAAGACTGCAAACGTTTCCGATCATTCCAAGGAGGAGGCGCAGTTGTTTGCTGCCGTGTCAAAGTCGTTAGTGGCCTGATCACGTGAACCGTTCCTTAGGAGACAGTGTGGCCACTACAAGAGAAGTGGAGGCGGGGCTGTAGCGCTTTAGAACGATCCAGCGTCTTTAATCGTTACTGAACCGACACTACCAGAGGCGCTCTGTATAGAGAGAAAGATGTGCCTCTTGACGAATAAGACACTCCAGGAGGAAAAGAAAGTTCTAGAGAGTACCCTCCTTGACTGCATGAAGAAGTGTACCGTTTTTCCTCTCGTGGACATGAACACCGTGGTGTGGTGGGCAGGTCAACAGCGACAACTCCGGGAAGTTTCCCATCAAATCTTCGTACTCGGTAAGGAGATTTGCGTTAGAAGAGGGTTGTGCTCACTGGAATACTGCCACAACAATGAAAGGTCAGGAAGGGATGAGCTGATGGTGTCGGTAGGTCAAAGACTAGAGGGCATCCGTGATTTCTCTACAGCCGCTGATGTGGTTTCGGGGGAACTGTCTGAAGAGGCTCTTACTTTCCCTGTGTACACTAAAATTGCCGAGACGCAGGAGGACCTCTGTAAGTCGTTGGCGTCTATCAACGACTGTCTTGAAAGACTCTCTTTCAACGCCTTGTTTATACAGAGTGCTCTGACGAACGGACGCACCATCGACGGCGAGACGGTACAAAAAATACTAGATCCTAAAAACGACACACCTTCTATAAATGGGGGTGAGGGTTTCCGCGAGGACACGGAGTTCGACTTCGACCCAAGTGTGGAGGAGGCGGTCGGTCGCCTGAGTCGCCTTCTTCCAGAGATGGATCGCTTTTTAAATTCACTAAACACTTCGTTGGGAGGTAGTCATTCTCTAGATGGGGAGTTGAAAATACGGAAGAATTGGTCAGTGGACTACGAAACCGAAGGCGACACCACCGAGGTGTTCTCCGAGGAGAAAGAGGCGCTACTGAAAAGTGGTGGAGACGATTCTTTTACGAATGCATGTTTAAAAGCTTTAGAAAAGCGTTTAGGTGAAATCCAAAACAAGGCATTGTGGCTGGAGCGGCAGAGTTATGCTAAACCACTTCAGGAGCTAGTCTCTGCTTCACTAGGGATTCAAGCCCTCCAGCGAGAGCGGGAGAGTGTATCGGAACGGAGTAACACCGAAGTTCTTCACCACTCCATAGAGGAGACCAAGGGGGAGTTACAGTCGATTGAAAGTGAAATTGAAAAGATTAAACAGGAAATAGGGGAGTAACGAGTTGCTCCTACTCCTCTTCCACCCCGTTTTGATGATTGAAATGTAGTCGCGTGTAAGTGATTGTGTATAATTTTCTCTCTCTTTTTTTTTTTTGTTTTTATCATTGTTTTTTTTTTTTGACGTATAACGTGAATCTGTTTCCCTGTTTCTCTGTTTTTTCTGCAGTTTAGTTTTTTGAGTAAATAGTTTTCGAAAATGTGTGAGGTTGGTCATCCCTACTGGATGTTCACAGACTCTGACGCCTGTTATGTCGGATCCAATATGATTTTGAGAAAGTGTATTTGCCCTTTCACCTCTTGTCAAAAGAGTTCTGATGGCTACAAATGCGTCTTTACGACGTCGGTTATGGTTCTTTTCTTCTTCTTTGTCGCTATTTGGTTCATTGGACTGGGCACTTATTTCTATTTATCTAATCTGATCACCACTATGGAAACGGACGCCCGAAATAACAGTTCCGTCGAATCAGGAAGAAACTATTACTACGAGAAGTTGTTTGGGGGAGATTCCCAAAGCACTTCAAAGGTTGACGTCCCTGAATAGGCAAAGACACCGACGGCTAGTGATACCAGACGACGCAGTGAAGGTAATGCACTGATTCGGTTCTGGTTTGCTCATATTTTTAGTAGCTCCTCGGTGTTTTTTTTTTTTATTCCAAATGTTGCACTTTTTTTTTTTAATGTGAGAAAGTGTGTGTGAGTGGGTGTTCTCATGATTTGATTTTATAAACTCTAACGTTTTTTTTTTTTGAATTTTTACTTTTATTAGGAATGGTGTTCACTTTTATTTTTCCGACTTAAATTGTTGTCACTACCCGTTTCTCACTTGGTGAGACGACTGTCAATTTATTTTCCCTCGCTATTTCCTTTTTCCATTCGTACTTATTGTTATTTTTTTTTTTTACTTTTATTATTATTAGTAATATTATTCACGAGTTCTTTCAAACACCTCAACCTTATTGTTAATTTTTTTATTTTATTTTCACTGCCCATGTTGCCACATCAGAAGAAGGCTCTCTTATTCGCCACGATAGGGGCAGCGGTCCCGTTGGTTTCCTTCGGACTGTACAAGCTAATTCCCCGTAAAAAACCCCAAAGAAAACCGGACGATTCAGAACACCAATCTTTGAGAAAGAATGACCCTTACTCCTGGACCAACTCGCAACTTTGCGGGTTGTTTGCGTACAACGGTGTTTCAGAGAGGTCGCTCCGTATATTACAAGAGAGCGGAATGGACGGGAAAATGTTTTCCCGCATCACCCCGCTTGACCTTGTGCGGTTAGGATTATCCAATCGAGATGTCCAGATCGTAGTACGGCTCTTTGGAGAAATTTTCGGCAAGCCCTCTGCCGAGGCGGTGTACGACACCGATACCTTTTTAAATGAGGCCAACAAAACTTTTTATTGTATTATTTCGGATAACGATTCCGACTATTCCAACCAGAGGGGAGAAATTGCGTCACAGGTTTATGACCTGCTGGATCACTTTCGCCACCTTTCGTTGGCTGAACAGCAGTCCGCCATGCTTCCACTGGCGCGTCAACTAAGTGTTGCGATTGTCAACAACCAGAACCCCAGTACCGCGGAGACGTCTTCCACGCCCACCCCTACCTACCGTAGGGTACGAAGGCCCAGTCAGGCTGAAATGACTCTGTCGTCGTTTCACGAGATGCTGGACGGGTTCACCGAACTGCTTCAATCACCAGAGGCGAGTAATCTCCCTCCCTCCGAGCAACAGGCCCTGTGTGTAAAGGTGGTGGACCAGCTGCACAAGGTACGCTCCGTCTGCTCCCTCGTTCCTCAAGAGGTAGCCCTACCGCTACTGCAGAAGTGCACCATTGTCCGTCAGCTCGTCGACCGTTTAGGAAACCCATCGTCCCCACCCGCTGAAGCGTTGATGAATGCGCTAAAGGAGATAGCGGCTAACATCCGGAGTGAAGAGTTTGCGGAAATGCCTTCGGAGGAAAAATCAGCCGTGTTAGCGGAGATGATAGACGCGGTAAAGAATATTATCCAAGCTGCTGACGCGGTTCGCCCCCCAAAGAACAAGGCGGCTGTCCAAGGTCTCGCCACCCAACTGTTGAGGGCATTAAGTGGCTTACAGGAGGCGAGTGCAAAGGCCCCGAGCGCGCCTGAGGGTCAGTTGGGGAAGGTTTCGGAGATTCTAAAAGGCGTCTTACGTGTCCTGAAATCGGAGGATTTGGCCAAATCCCCTCCTACTATGAAGTTTGCTGTTCTTTCTAATCTGTCGGAGAAGTTGCAGATGGTGTTACAAGAGGCCAAACGCCTCCCAGAAAGCGAGCGGCGACCGACCGAACAGGTTGCGATGCAGCTCATGAAATTGATTCAATCACAGGTGAGTTTGCTGAAGGAGGAATCCGCTGGCGAGGAGGGAGCCGAGGAGGGTGGGGATAAGGAGATTGAAATTGAGGATGAACTCGATCGTATTGTAGAGGAGATGGAGGAGGTATTTAACCTCCTCAACTCGGAGGAGTTCAAAAGTTCCCCGGCAGCACGTCAACGTGAGATCGCCAGTAAGCTACTGGAACGGGTGTGCGAGTCTAAAGTGAAAGTCCTGGAACTCAATGACGAGTCTAACCCCATTCTGACCGAGTTAATTCTCCCTCTAGAGGAACTCTTGGAGAGAATAACCGCTTCCACCGCTGAGCCTTCCCCACAGTTTTCCGAAATCTGTGAAACCCTTGACGAAATAAACGATTTGCTCAACACACCAGATTTCACGGAGGCGGAACCCAGTGTAAAGGCGGCGGTTGTGCGACAAGTGCTTCCTCAGCTGAAGTTAATTGGCGAAACCTTACCAAGTCTTAGTCCAAACGAAAAGGCAACCGTGGAGAGCCATCTGTCCTCGGTACACACTTCCCTACAAGAGGCATTACGGTCTGTACCGTCAGGGAAGCCATCCCCGGCCAAGACCCCACAACAGACTATTGCACGTCTACAGGAGGTGATGTCTCTTTTACAGAGCAACGATTTCGCCCATGCTACCCCAGCGAAGCGGCAGCAGTTGGTGGAGGCCTCCATACGGGACTTGACGTCCTTAAAGCAGGATGCCACCAATGGGTTGGGTGAAATTGCCAACAACATTGTCCCCATTATCGACCGTCTGTTGTTCCAATTGAGTGAGTTATCGTTACAAGACAGTGAAGCGGTCCGGAAAACTCAAGGTGCCGCTCAGGATGTGGAGCGAGAAAAGTTTTTTGCCTCCTTATCTGGTCTTACCGCAATGCTAAAAGAGAGAAATAGTCTTGAGCCGGTAGACCGTGGGGTAGGACAGGAGGAAATTGCCTCTTTCAGGGAGTTAGGCCAGCTGGCTAACACTATAGAAATGCTGACGGAGGAAGAATCTGCGATTAAAGCCGCTTTTGAAGAGGAGCTCGAAAAGTTGGCACCCTCCACTCCCACGGCTCTTGATTTGCCACAGTTTCAAAATTTTTTTGCCACTGTCTTGATGCAAACAAACCTGACACCGATTTCGTCCATTGAAGAGCTAGCACCCTTTATGAGTAAAGTGGAAAGTGTATTGTCTGAGGCCGATCGTGCTGGTTTGCCTTGGCGAAACAACAGAGACTGCGTTCTACTGGTCGGGAAAGTCTTGGAGCAAATCCAAAAATCCCAGCGGAATGTGGAATCCTCCAGCTCAAAGACGAAGCCTCTACTGGAGGAAGCCACCCGTAAACTCGAGGAAGACCCGAACATCAGTTCAGAAGACCTGAATGCCTACTTTGACCTCCTCCATGAAATGCAAGGGGTCCAGAGTGGTTTCTCGCTGGGCGACCTTCAAGCCTTCAAAAGTTTTCAAGAAGCTATTCTACGTGCGGCAGAAAATGCTTCTGCGAGGGAAGAGTCAACAGACAAAAACGAAATGTCCCAAGCACTACTGGATATCTCGGACAAACTAAGAGATTCCAAACTCTCAGAGGGGGAGCTGCAGCGGTACGAAGCGGTTATAGATGGCTTCCTTGACGCCCAACTAGGCGAGGACTATGACGAAGCCTTACGTTCTATTAAGGAGCAAATTCGTCTCCAACGCATCTCTAATGGGGAAGGGGCTGAGAACGCGACCGCCAGTGAAAACGAAGAAGAACACGCTTCTGATAAACCGGACCCAGAAGCGGCGTCGGATGAAAAGTCACCGGCTGCCGAGGAAGAAGAGGAAAGTGATGCGGAGGTGGAAACGATCGCTGAGGATGTGAAGTAATTGTTTTATCTTCTTTCGTTGGCTACCACATCTATCTATCTATCTATCTATCTATCTGAGAAACATAAGGGTACTGTTTTTTTTTTTTGCGGAATGCACTTTATATATATTGGCTCTCCGCTTCTACTTGTTGAAAGTAACCGTATACCAACAGAATAACTGAATATTAAAAGAGAGAATAGCGTTTCTCTCTCTCTTTTTTTTTCTTTATTTTGGTTCCACCTAACCTATGGCGCGAGCACTAATAGAATTATCAAATATTACACAAGCGTTTTTTTTTTTTTTTGCCTCTTGTTGTCGGTAGTCTTTCTGTCTTCTTTTCTTATTCACTTTTTTTTTTTTTCACTCTATGTTTGTTTTATACTGTGACTTTTATTTTTCTCCTATTGGTTCTATCTTTTGAAGTACTATAGTCTTTTTTTCCTTTTCTTGTTCTTTTTTTTTTTTTTAAAAAAAAGTCTGCCGCAATGTCAGAGGCCCCAAAGTCGTGAAACACTACGTGAGTGATTGTTTAGAGGAACGACATCCTTACGACGTTCAAAAGGGCTTTGCCGGTCAACGAGAAAGGGATTCAGGAAAAGTATTCGACGGATTCTCATCCGAAGGAGTGGATCAGTTACTCCACAGTCTGGTCGATACTTCGTTAACACCCGAGGAAAGGGCGGTCGCGGCTCGCTATTTATACTCCCGTTCCGCTTCACAGGAAGAAAAAATTGTACTACTAAACAAGTCGTGTGTGTCGAAAGTGGTAGGTTGTCTGCGTTCTAACCACATGCCCCTTCTTGAACAGCAATGTTTCCACATATTAAGATCTCTGTGTGTCGTAACACAGGGGTGCTACAGTGTTGTTTTCTGCGGAGGGCTGGAGGCGATAGTGGAATGTCTGGCTGACATAGAGTTATCGGAAGATAAGAAAAACACAAAGACCGCGGCGTGTCAAGCGCTGTATCAGATTTGCCTCAATTCAACGGGTCTTCGGTGGCTCCTTCAGGCTGAAGATTGTGAAGAGTTTATTCCAGATACCGTCGCAGACGTCCCAAGCACTCCACCAGACCCCGCCCGTGTCTTGGCTACCACCGGAAACCTCCTAGCGGTGTGTGGTTTTGACTCTAAGCTGACGCTTTACTTGATGAGTTCCCTTTCCTTAATGGTCCAAATTGCTCCCGGCATTCATGCCTTTTTGTCTAGTGAGTCGCTTTACATGAAAGTCTTTCGCGCGTCGTTGGAGCACGTCAGTGAGGAGAGGGTCCTTCGGGAAGAGAAGGAGTACAGCAAACACCTTTTCACGGCTGTGTGGAATGTAGCAATGGATCAAAAAGGGGTAGAGTGTCTAGAGAAAAGTGATGTGGTGCCACAACTCTTCGTTATTTTTTCACTCTTTGACACGTTATTGGATGCGGTAGACTTTGATATTCAGCGTCAGGTGATGGGGGCGGTGTCGGCTACTTTTAAATTAACTTCCACTAAACACGATAGTCTTTCCACCCTCCATAACGATCAGAGTCGTATAGTGTGCATTCTGGATTACTTGCGCCGAGTCAATGGTGTAGAGGAGAAGCAGAAAAAAGAATTCGGGAAACCAAAGAATAACATCATAGCTATTTTGAAAAATACAGTCCAGTGTGTGCGCTTGGCGTCGGAGGTGAAGGGTGTTCGTGACGTTACGCATGAGTATATTAAAAACATGACGGAGGAATCTAGCTCGGAAGGATTTTACTTCCGACGACAGCTCTACTTTGGAACTAGATGGGAAGCCGAGTACGATGCTTCTGTTTGACAATGTAAATAGTATATTATTGTATTTCACCATGTTTTTTTTTTCTTTTCTTGTCGTCTCCGCGCTGAAGTCAAGGGTTGGCTGATTTGGCCGTACTCAAAAGTGTAGTTAATTCCTCCCTCTCGCTTTCCTTTTATCGCCTTTTCGCTCCTTGTTTTTTTTATTTTATACATATATTTGCTCTACACCTTATTGAAAAGTTTTATACTGTAGAACGTATATAGAAGTAGAATACAAAAAGATTCACCCTTATTTGAAAGAAAAAATAAGATTATATAATCAAAAATGACTTCCGCGATTGAACCGAATTCCATGTGCAACGTAGAAAGCGTAAGTCGCGTGTTTCAACAGGTTCATCGTAGCGCTGCACATCACCAACGATATAAAAAAGAGTTGCTGGATTTCGGTAACGACGTTACAGGAGGTATTAATGCGGTATGCGTGGTGGTACTTCTGGTGCTGAAGCAGGTTCCGCAGCTTTCCCCTGACGTGATGAAACGCCATTTCGCCTTTTTGGCGGAAATTGCAAAGTATTATAGAGAAAAGTATGAAAACGATAAACTAACGGTTCAAATTTTAAAGTGTATGCTACCATTTCACAATGCGAATGATAGAGCCGTGCGCTTGGCGGTGGTTTCCACCTTTGACGCCCTTTTACGCACCGTAGATCAGTCCGATACCTCCGAGGAGCGACAAGACTTTTACCAAGAGGTGGCGGAGGTGCTCAAGTTACGCGTACACGACAAGGTGTCTTCGATTCGTGAGAAGGCGGTGGCTGCTATTACGGTATTTCAAACGGGCAAAAAAGATTGCGACGTGACACAGCAACTTTGTGCTTTGCTCTGTAATGACACTTCTGCCGATGTTCGAAAACAGATTCTACACTGTATCCCTCCGAGAAAAGAGTTCCTGGAGGGCTATTTTCACGGTATGATGCGGTGTACCCGTGATATTGTGTCTCGCGTAAGGGCCGAAGCCTGGGACGCCCTGAGCCGTTTCCCATGGCGCTACATAACCGCCTACACGCAGGCCAAAAACGTGGATCTTTCGCAATACCTTTTTCAAGGACTCACTGACCGTAGTAATTCGGTTGTTATAGCCTGTCGAGCGTCGATCACCACCTGTTGGCTCCACCGCGACTGTAAAGACGACTACAACACATTCCTCGATCCATTAAATGTGGGGGTGTCGATAACAAACCTTTCTCATTTTGAGAAGATTTGTAAAGAAATCGTTGTCTTTTCTCGTAAGAAAAATCCCAGTTTTCGTGCGGAGCTGAATATCGAAGAATTGAGTACCTCTTCGGTTTTCATGTGGAAAGCCAATTGCCGCCTCTTGGCCGACACGGTAGATCTCGATGAGACCGCATTACTACTCCCACTGGACCAGTTTACCAACACCTTGCAAGACACCGTGTATGCGTACGCCAAACCAGACGTTGAACCAAAAGTGGTAAAATTTAAAAACACCGATGATGCCGATAACATCTTACGTGTGCTCCTTTCCGCGTTTGACTTGTATGACGAAAATGGTTACCTCTCCCACGTAGATAATACGACCCGAAACGCCCTTCTGAAATTGCTTCATTTCCTACTTAAAGTGGTCCCCGATGACGACCCTGCTCTTTTTGTGGATGAGGCGGTGCGGTGTATAAAGAACCTCACCGAACGCACTCCCGAGGAAACTACCAAAACCGTCACCTCTGCTCTAGATTCCTTGTTTAGAAGTTTAAAGCTCCCCCAAAAGCACGGCCTGGGTTTTGATGACACAGAGGCTTTGGTAAGGGAGGGCCGGGCGAGACTGCAAGAATTGATGAAGCTCAAGGTTCAAGTTCGCTCGGGGGATGCTTCTCAAGATTCGTATGAACAGCTTAAAGCGGAGATTCAGAGAGACGAGAAATTTCTCCTGCGTATCCAACTGATTGTAACGGCTTTTCTTTCCAACTCACAGCGTGGAACTGTCATTCCTGCCTATTGTACGCATGTGATTCAGTTCGGTAGACTGCAGAGCTGTGACAGAGTGCGGGTGGCGGCTACCAAATCTTTGGGACTTTCCTGTCTCATCAACCCAGATTTCGTCCATACATTCATGCCTTTACTGTTAAACGAGGCTACCAGTGATGAGAATGTGGAAGTTGCGGCGGCGTCTGTTGGGGTCTGTTTTGATTTGATTCTAGAGTATGGGTTCAAATTTTTCGACACCACCTCCTCCGAATCCGTTGCGTTTAACGACGAGAACCCTCTGGAGAACCGACTACACCATGAAAAGGAACTGGCGGCGGAGGATGTCCACAAAGTAGGAAGTAAAAAGCTTCTTGCCACGTTCATTGGGTTATTGAGTTCATCGTCATTTGAGATATCGTCGGCAATTATTCACGGGTTCTGCAAACTGTTGAGCTGTAATCGAGTGTATTCTGCCAACATTCACGAAGTGATTGCCAAGCTGGTGGTTTGTTATGCCTATTTTGTCATCAACCGAAAGGATGACATCAAGTACGCCTACATGGTGGAGCACTTGTCGTTTTTCTTTCAAAGTTACGTCTCAAGCCATCCGAACCGGCAGTCGGACTTTGCGAAGGGAGGGATGATGGCGTTTCACTATCTCTTGCCGAGAAACACTGTCTATGCCCAAAAGGCAATCGATTTTGTCACAAAACTTTCGGATGCCTTTTTACTTTCACTGGTCCGCGATGTTGACCCTGAAACGGTGAACAAGGTAAACGCCGGGGACGGGGAAAAGGAGGAGGAGACGATGCAGTATCGATCCACTGTGGCCAACTCCTCATTACAGAGCGCCCGCCTTCTCCGGGAGTTGTCCCGATTCTCTTTACATGAAGCAGTGGCGGAGGGTATTCTGTGTCACCTCGCGGCGGACCTTTCGGAAGACAAGGTAAAGTTATGTCTAGATACACTGGAAAATAAAATGTACTTTTACGCCAAAGAACCCAAGCCCTTTCTTTTATTTTGTGTTCAACAGGCCCTAAATAGTATGCAAAGGGAGGAAAGCAAAAACAGATTGCAGAATTTTTTGCGTCACATAGAGACTCGTTTTACTGGTGTGCACAACAAGGAAAATTTACAGAAGGAATTTATGGAGAAGGTGGCGGACATACAAGATGTTACAAATTTGTTCGATGAGGGATTTTCGGACCTGATACCGTTGAGGAGCGACACCCCAGTAAAGAGCAGCGCCCCGTCGCTGAAGAATGAGAGTAAGAAGCGTGTAAAACAAGAGGAGGACTTTCTAGATATAGAATCCATAGTCGGTCCTCGCAAGAAGGCTCGCCGATAGACAGATTTTCTAGTAATAAGGACAAAAATAAATAGATATATTTATCTTTCCTTTTTTTTTTTTCGTGATTTTCGATTTTACATTCTGTTCTTTTTTTTTTAACTTTATTCACTGCCCTCGTTTCAGTGCCAGTACAGAATAGATGCTGTTCGAAATATGTCACGCACAGGCTTCATCTGTTTTTTTTTTGTAATTTTTCTATGCGAAGTAGACTAATATATCCCACCTGCCACTCTTTATTTTTTTCCTCGTCACTTCATTTTCTCCTTTTCTTGAAGTACCTTGAAACAATGAATTCATACAGATCAATGGCAGTATAGAGTGTCCCTTTCCCTCCTATGATATTCAAATAGAGTACATTGAGTAGCGTTATCTCTGCTTGGACGGTCGGGAAAACGCCCTCCTTAGTCACCGACTGGTACCGGCAAGACCACTCTGCCTTCTATGTGCCGTGATAGGTGAAGAAGCACGGAATCTCTCAATAGAATAAAGATAGTTACTGCAGTCGTACTCACAGTCAGATAACCAGGTGGTCAGGGAGTTGAAGCGCACCAGCTACTCGGCGAAAGTGTCCATGGCGTTGTTAGGTAGCAGGGAGCACATGTGTGTGAACAGCGAGGTGCTTCGCTTATCCTCCACACAGTCGCAGCGTAGTTTATGTAATGCACTTCGGGTGGATAAAAAGTGTCGTTTTTACCGAGCTATACAAAACAAGGCGGTGAAGGAGTTGTCGGTGGAGACACAGATTCATGACATTGAAGATATTAAATTGGATGGTAAAAGCGGGGGTTACTGTCCCTACTACTTTGAACGGGAGGCGTCCGTCGACGCTGACATTGTGTTCCTGCCCTATAATTATATTTTTGACAAAACGATTTCGAAGCAAATTCCTTTCAAACTGGACGGCAGTATTCTCATTGTCGATGAAGCGCACAATCTCCCGTCCGCCCTGCTGTCCTCCGCATGTGTGGACCTCACCCCAACGGATGTGGCCAACTGTATTCATGATTGCTCCAGGGCTATCGCGTCGTGCGAGACCAATATAGCCGCCGACAATGACAAGGAAAAGTCCCTTCAGCTCGCCGAAGAGTTTGCCTCCTTGAAGATTGTGATGAGAAAGTTGGAAGATGTTATTGTCGCCGAGGGGACTCCCTCAAAGGGGGAAGTGACCCACCCCGCTGGGTACTTTTTACCCTTTCTTTCCCGAGCTTTAATCACCACGGAGATGTATATAGGCACCCCCAAACAGAGGGGGCTTGCGGACTCTATCCATAGTGCTATAGACCAACTTTCACTTTCTGAGAAAAGCGCTTGTGGCTTACCAAAGGTATTGAATTTGCTAGACACTATTTTTAAAGAAGACGGTCTCGACCGCTCCGCCCAATTCGTCCTTCGCTCCACTCAGCATACGGAAGGCGGCCAATCCTCTGACCAGTACACCCTCTCCCTTTGGTTTTTGGACTCTGCCTTTTTATTGAGGGACACTAGTGCGTTGTTACACAGCTTACTTCTTACCAGTGGTACCCTGTCTCCTCTAGATCACTTTGAGGCAGAGCTTGGGGTCCACTTCGCGGTCTGCTTAAAAGGTCGTCATGTTATTTCGGAGGAACAGATCATATCCTCCATTGTTACCAGGGGCCCGAGTAATGAGAAGTTAAACAGCAGTTACGCTTTTCGAAACAGCGTGGAGTACCAGTCTGCTCTCGGAATGACGATACTGAATATGTGTAGAGTTACACCGGGAGGTACGGTTGTGTTCTTTCCCAGTTACACTGCGATGAACGCGGCGGTACGAGTGTGGAAAACAGGGTCTGATAATTACGCGGGAGGTAAAACGGTTTGGGGTTTACTGACAGAGTCGAAGCCGGTGTTTGTAGAGCCAAACAGCGGGAGTGACTTGTTGTCTGTTATCAATGAGTTCCAGAGTGCGGCGGACGGCAACGTTTCCAAAGGGGCGTTACTCCTGGCGGTGTGCCGGGGTAAAATAAGTGAGGGGGTGGATTTTGCCGACAATCATGGGAGGTGTGTAATAGTAACTGGGATTCCCTACGCCAATAGTGGTGATCTTTTTGTGCGTCTAAAAAAGGAGTACATTGACAGTGTTTCTAAAGAGCGCCCATTGGTGAATGGAAAACCGTTTACTGGGGAGGTTTGGTACGTGAACGAAGCGATGAGAGCGGTCAATCAGGCGTTGGGTCGCGTTATTCGTCACAAGGACGACTTCGGCTCGTTGGTTCTCCTTGATGAGCGCTTCTCTCATCTGACACAGTTGCTACCAGAGTGGATTGGTAAATCCTCCTGTGTATTTTCTTCCTTTCGGGATGCCTACCGAAGAGTGGCGGCATTTTTTAAAGAGCGGGATAACCAGTGGGATAGGCCGTCAAAACATAAAGGGGAAAGTTCAAACGAGGGAATTTTGTTGGGGACTTCTCTTCCTGAACCTGTTCCACTGTCTTCAGAGGATGCAAAAAATTATGCGACGCGTGTAGAGGAAAATACCAGAAGAGAAAAACTTCGAATTTCTAGCGCCGCTTTAACCAACATTCACGAGAAACCATCCAGCGGTAGAACCCCCCAACAGGATGGCTTGAATCCTCCACCCTCACCACAGGCGGTGACAACGCCGGAACACCCTTTCCCTTTAACAGCAGCAACAGCACCAGCCCCAACCCCTTCCCCCGGTCGGTTCATCCCTGCAGATCGCTTAAAAGAGAGTATACCCAATATGGGAAATACCTCGAAAGAGTTTTGTGCATTTTTAAAGTCTAATTTAGAGGCAGAGGAGTACAATACGTTTAAGAGTACACTTATTGATATTTCTCGTTGCTCTGGTGAAATGGAGTCCCCTTCAACCAGCGAAAACCTGTATAAGTTATTCGCCACCATGAAAATGCTCTTTACAAGGGCCAATGCGACGCACTGTGACGTCGTCGCTCAAGAGTTCGGTAAGTATATTCCACTGCACATGAGACCGCTGTATTCTCGTTTTCTGCGGAAGAGAGACCGCCCTGGCTAGTGGGTGCCACACATTGCTAAACTGTTTTTTTTTTTTTTTATCCAGTAGCAACTTACCCTACTTCTGGAATTTTTTTTTTTCGACCCGGCTACAGTCTGAATGATGTGTGTGTGTGTGTGTACGCCTAATATATTTCATTTCCATTTCTCTTTCCTATTTTCTTTTTTTCATTTTCCTCTGAAAGCAATATATATTTTTTTTTTTGCGGTTTTAGCATGTCTTTCCAAGATAGGGATTGTAAACAAATAAGCGCCTATTGTGATGAGTTGCGTAAAGTTTCAGAAGAATTACGATCCACTAACGAGGACCTTCTGGAGAAAAACAAACACTTGACTTCCGAGTTAGCTCGCCTTGAAGGACTTTCACTACTGGTAGAGAAAAGTAAAAATAGCGAGAATAAGCTAGCGGAACTGGAGGCAAAGTACTCCGCTTTGCGAGAGGGTTATGAGGAATTAACCCAATCCAACCACTTTCTAAAGGAAGAGAATGCAAAAATGAAGGAAACGGTAGTAACGCTTCGAGAAAGTCTAAAACAACAGGAGAAGGCTGTCTTGGACAGACAACCGGTTCGTCAAGCCAAGTCGGGCAGGTGGGGACACCCTTCTATTGTCGCGGAACTCTGTTTAGAGTTAACACCTATACGCGTGGGGAAACTCGTAAACTGCAGCGCATTTTTTGACTGTGGGTATGACGTTACTTTGTCTTGTTCCGAGGAGTTTTCTATTTTCCAAAGTGTCGCACATTTCTTGGCGGTGAAGTGGGAACTTTTTAAGTCTGATAAAGCGCTCGGTTGTTGGAACGTAGCGTCTTCAGTTTTAGAGTCTAATTATAAACCCAATCCGTATCACAATGCGGTTCACGCTGCCGATGTTCTCCAAGGGACTTGCTTTCTTGTGGCGTCCTGCCCCGGTCTCCTGGATTGTATGACTAACGTGGAGAAAATAGCAGTTGTTTATGCTTCCTTAGCCCACGACTTGCGTCATCCCGCGAGGAATCAAAACTTTTTGAAGGCCACCTTTGACAGTCTTTATATTACTTATAACGGCAAAAGTGTATTGGAGTCGATGCACGCTGCGTCGGCTTTTCAGATTCTCTCCATCGAAGGGGCTGATTTCACTCTGGAGATGACGGACGAAGAGGCGTTAGAGTTTCACCGCCTCGTGGTGGATATCGTTGCTAACACGGACATGGCAGGGCACCGGGAAAATATGAAACAATGGGGCTCTCACGTGAGTGGGGGTGGGTTTGACATTCATAAAAAAGAGCACAGGGCGGATCTTTTTTCACTGTTTGTGCACGCCGCCGACATTGGAGCCCAAACGAAAGGAATTGCGGTGGCGCGGAAGTGGACTGGTGTGGTGGAGGAAATGTTCGATCAAGGAGACGAAGAGGTTAAAAAGGGATTACCAGTGGGACCCGGTAATGCGAGAGGAGGAAGCTTTGCTGGTGGACAGCTGTTTTTTCTCGAAACCTTTGTGTGGCCAGTGTATGACCTGATAAGCCAACTATTCCCTACGATTACCGCGCCCATCGAAAATTTAAAGGCGCTTCACCAGCACTATGCGAGGGAGTTGGGTGAAATGAAACGTTTCCCGGAGAGAAACAGTTTTGCCCCGTCATTGGAAATGCGTGTGAGCTCGATGAGTGCCGAGGTAGATCGGTACAAGGCGGCGGTCGCTAAACTGGCGACTGTACAAAAAGATAAGCCCACACCAGTTTCTGACTTTAATCAGTTAATTGAGGAGTTCCACAAGCGTGTAGTTGACCTGGATGAGCGAGAGGAACGGTCCACCAAATACCAAGAAAAACTGGCCGAGATTGCGGGGAAAATATTAAAGAAGAATGTTGCGTCAAAGTCCAACAGTCCAGATCGAACACCAACTCTGTCAGCAGGGGTGGAAGCGGATCCGCTTGCAAGGGCGTTGGAATACTTGAATAGCGCCATCGAGAGACCAGAGCGAGCAGTGTATTCCTCTACCTCTGATTCCGTTATCAAACAGTGAAAACGTTTTCTTGACAGACTCCATGTAAAAAGCTTAATTTTTTATTTTTCCACCTTTACCAGTATCCCCTCTAATGTACTGGCATGTAAACTTTGGCGTGGCACTTGAACCGCTGCGTCGCAACGAGACACTAATGAAATGTTACCTTTTTTTTTAAAAAAAATATTTACTGTTTTGGTTGAGGTGATTCAACGTAGTATTTACTGTATGTGAACCCTTTTTTTCCCTTTTGGCCTCTTACCTTTTACGTCTCTCTAGACTGTCCGTAATGTCCAATAGCAACAACCACGATGGACAACAATTTAAAATGGGCGATGGGGGTTTCCCTTCTACAGCGGACCCGAGCATGATGAATAATGGGTTTCCTGGTTTTATATTCCCCTCCCCCGAAATGCAATACTATTCCGCATTACAAGGTGCGGGTGGTAATGCGTTCTATTCCGCGGCAAACGGAATGATGTGGCAGAATGTTGTTCCTCCTTCTAACCCCATGATGCCAGTCCCGGCCTTTCCACAGTCGGCGATGTACTTGTACCCTCAGCCGTACCTACCAAACCCCAACAACAATGGGACTGGTGCCAATCGTCGGGACCAGAACCAGAGGGACGCGTACCAGTCCCAACCCCAACGTTTTACGACTGCTGCCCCTTCTGTAGAAAGGGTGACCGCCTCTCTTCCGACGGATGTGAACCTTTTAGTGGTGGAGCCCGGCTCCACTGTCGCGAAAGGGAAACCCTTCTGCCCGGTAGGAGTCCCGCCGTCGTCGGTCTATTATTCCTGATATCTGTTCTTATATTTTAGGTGAACTGTATTCCACTACCACTCCCCCTTTTTTTGTATTTTTCCCCTGTTGTTCCTAAAAAGAAAAAAAAGGGGGTAAACCATATCTTGTTTTACCCCCTTTCCCGTTTTTTCAATATGCTCACTTCCTTTCAATCTCCCAATTTTTTTTTTTTTTTGTGTTGAATGTCTCTATTAGGATGTTGGTTTCATGAGACGAGTGACGAAATGTGTTGAATTCGTTTATCGCTGTATTCACCTTCAGGAAACGAACAACGACCTGGAAAAGTTGTTCGGCCGAGTTTCACAGCCGTCCGTGGGTGCTTGGAGTAAACCTTTTGACAAAGACTCTCCTACTGATGTGTTTTTGGCCGCTTTTAACTCCATTTACGCAGACCCCAAAGGGAATCAGGAGGCCCTTGTGTCGAATTCTCTCGACAAGGCTCTAGAGTTGCTGGAAAAGCCATCTACGCGCTTCTTAAAGTGCAACGCCGATCTTTGGGTGGGTTCTTTACGAGTATTAGCTCTCTCCAATGCTGCGACACTGAGTGTTTTTGGTAAGGAGCTCTTCTTGCTGTTTTACTCCGAACAATACAGCCTATTGCTTTCGCGATCCGAAGAGGTTCTTGCCCCTTATAAAGAATGGGAGAAGGTATCCGTTAAACACTTTAGCGATTTAATGCGCATCATGGGAGTGGTGTTGGTGTCGCACCGCAAAATCCACACTGTACCAGATATCATATCGCTGAAACACTGGCTTTCTCTCTTGCAGTACTCGGCCTCTATTTCTCTGCACAAAGATGTACGCCACGAAGTTCTGCTAGCGACACAGTTTTTGGTGTGGTCGTTCGAGTGGTTCCTACAGAATATTAGCTCTGGAGTTTATGAAGGTTTATGGGAAGACCTCAAGCGGGTAACACCTCCCTGGTTTAAAACGCTACATAACATGAAGGAAAATCCAACAGAAAGTTACCCCAAAGAGGGAAACGGAGCGTATACGCCTGCCCTTTTACACCACTTGTCCATCCAGGCTATGAACCGGGAGGATAGGGACCTCCTCCAGGATCTCTATTACAGCATCGTGAAAAGGGAAAGCCATAATTCGGACTTTCGAGTTTTTGGTCTCTCCGCAAGTGTTGGGAACAAACTGTTATCCTTGCTGTCTCCCAAAGATCCACAAACGAAGACATTGCTACGACACTTAGGCTCTTCAGTAGATTTTCCTTCTGTAGGGAGTCACCTTCTTTTTCACTCTGACGTTTCTTTTACAATACTCGCGCAAATGAAAGGACCCACTGCTTACGAGGCACTCCATCGGCTCCTTCAGAAGCAACCCCACAGGTTGCGTTCCTTTCAAGAGAAACACGGTGACCTACTGGTGGGTGACGACACGCTGAACTGGAGGTCCGCACTGGAGGCCCTTCATCTGCGTTTGGCCGAAGGAGACATCACCTGGAGACAGGACCTTCCCCAAGTGCTCCGGCTTCTTTCCGATGCAGGAAAGTACAATCTCTTTCTAGATTTATTGAAAGAGTACAATTTTCGTGCCCCACACCCCCCTGGCAAAAGTGTGGAAGTTGCTGCTTCGCTTTCGAAAGTGATACTGGCAAGAAATGAGTGGTGGAGGGCGATGGACGTGGTGGACTTGTTAGTCTCCTCTCCTTTTAACCCTTCTACCGCAACCATAGAGGCGCAGGTCCGTTTGTTGACTTCCAACTTGAGGTTATTGCTGGAACGGAACTCCAGGTCTAAGGAGCTGATGCTTTTCACGGATCTGTTTAAGGAATTCGACTCCACCCCCACTGTACTTGGCGTACCATCTGTGTTGGTTCCAAACCATCCCTCCGAGAGTGCACTCGATGCTTCTTGGCGGCTTCTGGTGGATCAAGGGGAGTGGCGAAAGCTCATCGCGGCTAAAAACACGTTAAATTTAACCGAGCACCAGTTCTGGTTCGCTTTTTTAAACAGTTTAACAAAGTGTTCTCTTAGCAACTCCGTGTCTTTGGAGGAAATTCCAGTGGAGTTACTGACGCAGCCAGAGATTCTTCATAAAACAGTACTGGTGTGCGAAATGAATGGATGGTTTGGCTTCCTTTATGATATCTTGTTGAAGGTTACCCAAGTACCTATTGTGGCAGATTACGTGAAGATGATTGCGTGTGCTTTAGGAAAAAGGAGTGACAGAAAAGTGTTTCTCCAGTCGTATACAGTGCTTAAACGAATGGGACAAATAAATTCGTCCAGAAGAGTGCGTCTGTGGATGCCAGGAGACCGGTACAAAAATCTTAACCTTGAACGCATTGCCCATGATACGCACTTCCCATCGTCAGCGGTACGGGCGAAAAGGGTGAATGGTAAGCTTTTCTTTAGTTTACAAGTGGACGGGGGAAGTTTGAAATTTTCTTATTCCTCAGTAGTTTTTATTTCTTCTGAGGTAGTAGTACTGCGTGTACCACCCGGGGCTAGCGCGACACAATTTTCAAACGCTTGTCTGGCAGGATGCCGTGTTCGAGAAACGTTTCGTCCGGTTTACTTACTCCCGCCAAGCGCCAGTGGACTACTGGTCCTTATCAAGGCTAGTGAGGCGACGCGAAAGTTTAGCTGTACCGTTACCTTTCGCACTTCTTTAGTGTCGCTAGAGGCAGGTTCTACCCCAGTACTAAGCACTGATTTTTTCCGTCGGTATAAAATGAGTGCTAGTCACGTGAATGCAGATGCTTCCCTTTCTGTACAGGGTGAAGTGCTTGTGGAGGCGGATAAGGGTGTCGATATTTTTCGCCAACTTGAGCTGGATTGTTACTCGGAAGGGTGGTCGCATCCACCGACGGACTCTCTGAGTGTGGTTAAAGTTGTCACGAGAAGGTTAATAGCGGATTCCCTTACCGAGTCGAAAACGTTCAACTAACCTCGCCTCGTTTGTCCTTCTTCTGTTTGTGTCGTTGTGATGTTGTTATACTCTGTCCACAGGTGTACTATGTGTGTGTTTGTGTGTGAGCCGATTTCTCTCTTGTATATTCTTTCCATTTTTTTATTGTTCTCTTTACGTTCTCTCTTCTTTCTTCAGTCTTCTTACCTTTTCCATTTAGATCTAATGAAGCAAGTGGAGAATATAGATAGCGGGTCAACGTACTTGACTTCCCTCAACAATAGTCTTGGGATGAACAATCTTGTGTTTAGTCGCCTCAACGATGAAATGAGTAAATTAGAAGATATCGCGCAGGGATCCTTTGGAGTTGTGAAAAGGGGAGTGTTGGACATTGATCAGTGTGTGTATGCAGTGAAACAATCCAAAAAAACAATCTCCGGCGAAGGAGATCTTCAACAAAAGCTTCAAGAGATTTATGCTCTTAGTGCTTGTGATCACCTTAACATTCTTCGCTATTATGATGCCTGGGTCGAGGAAAAAAGTGTATTTCTACGAAATGAGTTTCTTTCCAGCGGTTCAGTCGCCAAATTTGATAGACCTGTTCCTGAAGCCGTGATGCGTTCGCTCCTGCTTCAAATGGCTCGCGCCCTGCATCACCTTCACTGTAGAAAAATGGTACATAGAGATATAAAACCGGAGAATATATTGGCCACTACGATGAAAGATGGCGGCTATTGCTTCAAACTATGCGATTTTGGACTGGCTCGTCCGGCTGAGCCATGTCCAACGGGGGGCAGTTTAAAGGTATTAACGACGACGATGGAGATAGAAATTTTATCTCCCCCGAGGCCTTCTCTCTGTGTGATAATGTTCGTGTAAGTTATGAATCTGATATATACTCTTTAGGGGCTACTTGTGGGGCTTTAATGGGCGGGTGTCCCTCTCTCGTAAGGATGGGATCTTACCCAGGAAGTGGAACGAGGACTACTCCCAGTCTTTTCGTGACTTGGTGGTGTCCATGACGTCGCAAGAGGCGTCAGAAAGACCCGACGCATTTACAGTGATGACCATGTTGACCTCCACCACCCCCACCCACCGCCCCCTGCCCGTCCCTGAAGCTAAGTTAGCCCTTATAAGAGAGCTGAAGGAGAAAATTAAAGCAGCTCGTAACCTTGAGGCGTTAGAGTGCTGACATACATGTATATCTACTGACAGCTTCCAGCTTCCTTACTACTTTTCTTTTACTGTTTCTAGGTTGTAATAATTTTCTTTACGGCTTCCTTTCTGTACTAAGCCAAGCGAAGACAATATTCAGTTTTTTTTCCTCTCTCCTTAAAGTTTTTTTTTTTTTGTTGGCGTAGTCTTCTTTCTCTGTTTTGAAAAAAAAAAATATCCCCGATGACCGAAAGATTCGAGGAGTCCGAAGGTCGACAGTATCGCTTGATGCTACTTCCGGACTTTAAGGGCTTCAAGGAATTTACGTTGACCACGGAAGGAGGGTGGTCCACACATTACTCGGACAAAAAACTTACCGTTCAGTCGAAACCCCCTCCCGATCAGTCGACCAACCTTAACATTATACGTGTTAGACGGGTAATGCACGAGGTAACTCCTAGGGTGCTCTACGATCAACTACACGACCCGGAGTATAGAGCGTCATGGGATAACAATATGATAGAGGGGTACAACATTGTAAAATTAGACTCGCATAACGACATAGGGTATTACGCGGCAAAATTCCCATGGCCACTGACCAACCGCGACTTCTGCAATCAAAGATCCTGGATGGAGTTCGATAATGAAGAGTATATTATTTTTAACCACTCTGAACCTCATGCGGCGTGTCCTGAGAAGAGTGGTTTTATTCGAGCAAAGTCGATTCTTACGGGCTACTACATCACCCCGCACTCTAGTGGCGGGTGTGAGCTCTTCTACATAACGCACAGTGATCCTCGCGGGTCGATACCCCATTCCATCATTAACTTTGTCATGACTAAAACCGCTCCTTCATTCCTAGACAAGTGTGAGAAGTACTCCTTGATGTACCCAAAGTGGGCCGCCGAACACTATCCTCCAGGTCATGTTTACCCTTGGACGACCCCCAAGATGAGCTGGAATAGTCCCCTGATGTACCCCGAGGAGGTGCAGGAGGCGCAACAGTGCCTGTCGAGGGAGGCCAGTTCTAGGGAGGGAGCGATAGAAAACACCAACGACGCGACCCCAGCCGACGAGGGTATGACAGTAGTTCACACGAAGCTGAACACTAGCAGTGGCCCCACGGCTTCTTATGCTCCAATAGCCCCGCTGAAAGCTGGGGATGAGGTGGCGATCCAACAGTACCGAACTATACTTCAAGACGCAACGAATGCCGTCGATAGATCTTTTCTTATGGAGGGAAGGAAGCCAACTGCCAAGGAATACATGATTCGTTTACAGTACACTTTAGAGGGCATTGCAGAAACTATTTAAATACTTTTATTGCGCGTTTATCCCCCATTTTTTTTTTGTATGTCCCTCTTACTTTGATGCCATCTTTTAGCGAGTGGAACGGAAAACAACAACAACAACAGTACTACTGTTTTTCAGAGACACTGTTAAAACCCTAACGAGCGTGACGTCTTTTACTTTTGGTTCCGCTTCCTATTTTTTTTTTTCCTTTCCCTCTCCCTCTCCCTCTCCCTCTCCCTCTACTTTTTTTTTTTTAAGCTTAACATTTTTTTTTTCTTCCACCTTTCCGTCTTTTTCTTTTACACGTTGTGAGACTCATAGTAGGATGAATTCCCTCGTTGTTATAGATTGTGGGTCGTGGTCGACCAAATACGCGAAAAGGGACTCCAAGACGAAACATCTTCAAACCGTAGTGGAGGTTCCAACGATGGGAAGAGACACCTACAGTGTTATTTCCGAGGTACTTCAAACCGAGTCGGAGACCGATGACATTAACACGGCGTTGTGCTTAGTAGACGCCTTGACACCTCGTCGGGAAAAGGAAGATCTTTTGTACTACTTGTTTGAAAAGGCAGAAATGAAGCGGGTGGCGCTAGTCTACTCCTCTACCGCGTCCCTCTTTACGACAGGGGAGTCTAGTGGCCTGTGTTTGGATGTGGGGTACTCTGGGGTGCGAGGCACCACCATCCTCGACTCCGTGTGTATCGCGGATCTTTCCTTTACGCTTGAAACTCTTGGTTCACACGCTGTGGATACTCAGCTGAAAAAAGTGTACGATGTGAGCGATGGCGATTTAGTTTCGATTAAAAAACAGATGGCATTCACAGAGAAGGGAGGAGCAGCCTTGGAGAGCGAAACCTTTGATCTCCCAGACGGCAAACGGCTCCAGTCGGATGCGTCGGTATTAGCGCAGCAATCTCTACTTAGGGGTGAGACCGAAAACGCCCTATTTTCTTTCCTTAAGCTTTATGAACGTTGTGTCACACAAGAAGGTGTCATTCCTCCCTACCTAGTCACTGGTGGTGGTTCTTTGATGCGCGGATTGAACGCGGTGGTGTCGACCCATTTACAGAGATATTTACCATTTTCGTCACGTGAACTGCTGGTTAAAAATCAGTCTACCTGTGCCGTGGAGGGAGGCGTGATTGTGTCTCAGTTAAGCTCCTTCAAGTTACTTTGTGTGGACGCGGAGGAGTATGCAGAAGAAGGCCCCTCACGGTGTTGCATGAGCAAAATGGTGGATTGTCGGTAGTTCAACGAGGTAGGACAACCCCACTTGTTGGCTTATGAATTTTTCAGAATAATCATACTCCCTCTTTAACAGCTATTAACTGCATAGATTTTTTTTTGTTTCTTTTTTCTCCCCCGTCCTTATTCCTATTTTAAATAGTTGTACAGTCTGTTCCCCCCCCCCCCCTGGTAAACAAAATCCTCCCCCCTCCCCCTTTTTCTCTTTTGTGTGCTATGAAGGTTAGAACAAATAAATTTAGAACAAAACGTTAAAGATGAGTGTGTGGAGCCGACTCCAAGCTAGGGTTCAGTATCGACGAGATCTGTTCCGGGCACGAATGGAGATGCGAAAAATAGTGGATAGTGAGTTTATTGGTCGTATGTGTGGCATGCTAGTCTTTCCGTTTGTCATTTACTTTTGTTGCGGAACCATGCAGAGCTACAGTGAACAAAGAGTTCTAAACTCACTTAACTCACATCACAACAAGTGAAAAAAAGAAAGAAACACTACGCTTTCATCATCCTTATTATTATTATTATTATTGTTATTTTTTTTTTTTTTGCAGTGACGTTCCTTTCACATTACTACGTCGTTGGGGTTTTATAACGTTTTTTGTCCCCCCCCCCCCCCCCCCCCTCCCTTCCTCACAGTTTAGAAGAGTTTACAGCGGAGAAGGCCTCCATAATGTGTTGCGCCACGGTATCTCTAGCGTCCCTACGGACCCGACGCCTTCCGCGGGTATCTTGTCTTCCATATACGCTCTGTATCACAGGGAGATTTTTTTAGGAAGTTGTTTTGCCATCACCCCAGAAATAGTGGTGTCGGCTGGGCACCATTACAACACGGTGAGGGATGATGTGGGGGATTTGAGTGTGTTGGTGGAGGGTACGAAATGGATTCGGTGCGAGTATGCGGCGAAGAATTCGAAGTATGACGTTTTGGTGTTGTGGTTAGTAGAACCAGTTCCCTCCTTCGCCTCGTTGCGGGGTTACTTCCCACAGGAACGATCTTTGGTCTCCACAGTTTGGTTGTCTCTTAAGCCGCCCCATCAACATGTTATTTCACCAGGGGTTATACTAGAGTCTTCCGTTGAAAAGTGTCTCGTCAAAGGTACGGTGAGTACGTTAGGCTCCAGTGGGGCTCCACTAGTTGATTTTCATGGAAGCAGTGTGGTGGGAATTCATCTTACTTCCAATACAAAGGACGGTTCTAGAGTATCGGAATGCCTGAATGCTCGAAAATTGGTTAGTATTTTGGCAGAAATGGGGATCAGCTGCAGAGTGTAGTCGTTTTGCTGTTTTTATTATTTTTTACCTTTTCTATTACTTTATCCATCCTGTTTTTTTTTTTTTCTAGTTCCCTTCGTTCTTTAGTTGTCATGTTCGTTTTTAATTATTCATTTTCCTCTTTTTTTTTCCTCTTCATCCTTTTTTTTTCTTTTTTTTTTTTATCCTAGTGCGAATGTCTGAAACACCGGTTAATTTTTCCAGCCTCAATGAGAATCAGAGTCTCCAGCTGTCAAGTGTGGAGCTTTTCTCGGGAGCGGTGGCAGGATTCGCGGAGCACTTTGTAATGTTTCCGTTTGATACTCTAAAAACTAGAATACAAAGCGGAAGCTCATCGAATACTCGTGAAGCACTCCGTCAAGTCTGGCGACAAGAAAGATTAACTAATTTATATCGGGGTTGTGTGCCAGTCCTTGTTTCCGCCGTCCCTGCGCATGCGGTATACTTTTCCTTTTATGAGTTTTCCAAGCGTTTTTTTGGCGAAAGCAACCTCGGCATCGGCGCGGCCGCCTGTATCGCAACGATTGGCCACGATACGATTAGTACGCCATTTGATGTAGTGAAACAGCGAATGCAAATGGATCATCATCGTAGTTTCCGTAGCTCTCTGCATTGCTTCAAATCTTTAATCAGCAAAGATGGAGTCCGGTCATTAACACTTTCTTTACCAACAACCGTGTTAATGAACATTCCACACTATGCCACTTACTGGTTAGTGTATGAAATTTCAATGCGCAGTTTCCACGGAGGAGGAGAAACCCGCGACTATGAAAACGAGTTGTCGCGTGAATACTTACTCTCTGGATTTCTTGCTGGAGGGGCCGCTTCTTTCGTTTCCTTCCCGCTAGATACGATCAAAACGTCTCTCCAACTAGGTCACAGTACTTCTCTTAGTGCAGCGTGGAGCAGTTTTAGGACGTCTGGTGTTCGCCGCTTGTACTCTGGCGTAATACCTCGCATCATGTACACCGCACCGTCTGGAGCCATCATGATGTTTACTTACGAGTCCGTCAAAAAGATCATGCTGCAGAATAGCCCATTGACAACGTAATTTGTGCGCAGCGACCAAGTGTCACTACGCGTAATCTTCACCTTCTAACTATTCTTTTTTTTTTCTGTTTATTTCTTTGTTTAATTACTAATTGGCGCCACAGCTTAGCGAGTGTTTTCTCCATTATATAAAAACATTACCTCATTATTCCCATCTTTTTCTTTTTTTTCTTTTTTTTTTTCCTTGTACACTGGGTGCCTATTTTGTTTCCAGATAAATAAAAAATAAACAAATATGAGTGGGTCTTCAGCCTTACGAAAGATTTTGTTCTGGGATCAGGAGGGAACAACACGTCGGGGCTATCATTTCACTGGTACCTATGAGGAAAACCTTTATTCCAGTCCCCATCGCCATCCCGCTGTGGTTGCCCCAAGAAGCGGATTGGTTGTGGCCTCTTTGTGTCTAGCGTCGTGCGTTTTAGGCTGTCTTTCGATGAAGAGTAGAAACAAGGAAAAATGGTGGTTCGGTCTATTTCTGATGTGTGGCATGTATTATAACTCGGTGAAGGCTCACAAGGTGGATAACGGTTTGGTAGGCCACCAGTGCGGTTTCTTTGCGGCTGGAATGGGAGTTATCGGCTGCGGGTGCCGTTTATTTGTTCGTAGTGGAAGTAAAAGGGGTAATACCCTTCTCGCCATTGTTTTCTCGTCCTTGTTGTGGTACGAAATAGGACGGTATCATCTTTGGTCTGAGCACACTGCAGAATTTCGACGGGAAAAATTTCCTGAACGTTCTACTAATTTACTAGAAGAATACGTCCCCGAAACCATCGAAATTGAATTCCTCCCGTACCGCGAGTTACGGTGACCAAATAATATTACAAAAACCGGTCTCACAGTAATTTCTTTTATTAACGTGTATTTTTTTTTTTTTTGCTTTCTATTTTTTTTTCTCTTTGTAATGGCTGGACGCAATGAGGGATCAGATCTACTCTTTTTTTTTTTTTTTTGATGTACTCGCTATGTCGTTCGACCTTTTCCACACATTATCTTACCTGTGTTTGTAAAGTGACCATAATGGTGAAACCACTCGTTATTCTTGACCATGACGGCGGTCATGATGATTTGGTGGCGCTTTGCCTTTTACTGGCAAACGCGGATAAAGTAAAAGTAATTGGTTCGGTTGTCACGGATGCGGACTGCTTTGTTCAACATGGCTTTAATGTTACCGGAAAAGTAATGTCAATGATGCATGTGAAAGAAGGGACGGATTTGTTTCCGATTGGTAAAACGACGTTCAAAGGCGTGAATCCTTTCCCCTCTGACTGGCGTTGGAGCGCCAAAAACATGGAAGATCTACCTTGTGTGAATATCCCAGAACTCACCGCCGTGTGGGAACGTGTCTATGAGGAGAATAACCTCCTTGTAGGGGAACAGCTGATGGCGGATCTCGTTCTAAACTCCCCTACCAAGGTTACCATTTGTGTGACAGGGCCACTGTCCTGCGTAGCTTGGTGTATGGACAAGTACGGTGACGCCTTTGTAGACAAGGTGGAGGAGTGCGTTATTATGGGAGGGGCAGTCCATTGCGGGGGTAATGTTTTTATCGACCACCAAACCGACGGCTCGGCGGAGTGGAATATTTTTTGGGACCCAGTTGCCGCAAAAAAAGTAATGGACAATGAAAAACTAAAGAAGGTGGTGTTTTCCCTCGATGCGACTAATCATGTACCAATCAACTCCACGGTGGTTCGGCGTTTTGGGGCCCAAAACGAGTACCTTCTATCTCAGTTTATTGGCAGCGCGTGGGCTAGCTGCACGCATCACGAGTTGATGCGTCCTGGGGATGGATATTACGCATGGGACGTCCTTACGGCAGCCCACGTGGTGGACCAAACCATCGCCACGTTTAACCCTTGTGTCCTCAACGTGATGTTATCTGGGGAGAGTGAAGGCAGAACGGAACCCATAAAGGATTCTAACCGTACAGACCTGGTAGTAGCAGAAACCATTGACGTAGAGCGATTTTACACTCTAGTGTTGGAAAGTGCCAGGAGGGCTAAAATGTAATCGGGGTAGAGGCATCCCCTTTCATTTTTTGTCAGTTGTACATCACGATGCTTTTTTTAGTTGTTGAGATTTCCATGAGAGTACAGGGTATGGAATAGAAGAATGAGTATTAAACCATTGTTTTCTTTTACTATTATTATGATTATTATTCTTTCCATTTACTCTCTTTAATGTTTTTTTTTTTTCGTTTCATTTTCACTGTAGTTTTAGAGAACAAATAGTTACATGTCAGGAAAATCGAAGTCCGCTACTGGAAAAAAGTCTGCGGAGAACAAGGACTCCTATGATACCCAGCTTTATAACTTTCGATCTACTAAAGGGAGGGCGTTTTTGAAAGACGGTTCTTCGGAAAATTCTACCCTTCCTACCCTGCTCCCCAAAGGCATTCCGTACGCGGCGAATTATGTTTCTTTTGAGGAACTGCAACAGCGAGGGGCACTTTCATCTTCCAAGCAGAAAGCGGTGAGTATAAATGCAGATGAATTGCGTGTCTTGTACCAGTGCAAGTGCCTCGACCAGTCGTTGAACCCTACATGGGAGAGGGAGGTGCGGTTCATGGAGCTGCTGAGTGCAAGCTGTCAGGGCAATTTTTTCAGCTTGTCAGAGAACGGTTTTGGTGTGGCGAGTGCGGAGGCGATAGCTCATATACTGTCTTCTAATCGCGTCTATAGTGTTTTGGATTTGAGTGGAAATCAACTACGCGATGAAGGTACGAAACACATTGCGAATCTATTGGCCGTAAATCGGGCTCTTGCCCACGTTGATCTGAGTTCTAACGATATAGGCCCTGTTGGCGGAGTGTGTCTTGCGGAAGCCCTTACGAAAAACAACACAGTCGTTTCCCTGGATCTGGGAGCTCACTCTGGAGTCAACGGAAATCATATCGGCCTTAAAGGGGCAGAGGCTCTGGGAAAACTCCTGGCGACGAATCAAGTGTTGGCAAGGCTAAACCTCAGCAGTAACGGCCTAGGGCCTGGTGGACTCTCTCTTATTGCGAATGGTCTCGTCAACAACTCCACCCTGACGCAACTGAATATTTCTAGCAATAACTTGGGCGTGGAGGGGGCTAGGGTGGTGGGGTCTATTCTGGAAAACGGTCATATTACGTGCCTGACTGCACAGAGAAACAACTTTGGGGACGAGGGAGGTAAGATTATTCTCCGGGCGCTTTCCAACTCCATTGAGTCTTCTTACGACATTATGGAGGTGCTGGATCTGAGCAATAACGGGTTGGGCGAGCAGAGTGGGAAACTGTTACAAGGTGTCCTGTCGTCTTCCTCGGCACTAAAAAGTTTGTACTTATCGGGGAATTCCTTCGGCCAGAGTGGGCGTTACATTTACGAGGGTCTTGTGGAGAGCAAAGGGCTTCAATCTCTGTCTCTGGACAATTGTGGTCTCCGCGGTAACGAGGCCCACTACCTCTTTAAAGCTCTTTCTGTCAATAACACGTTAAAGAAGCTTAATCTTAGTCACAATCAGCTAAAAAATAGCGGGGCTCAAGAGGTTGCTACGGGGCTTCAAGAAAACAAGACACTTCAAGTGCTGAACCTGTCGGATAACAAAATTGAAGATGCTGGAGGAAAAGCACTGGCGAATAGCTTGCTTACGAACAACACGCTGCTGGATCTGAATCTTCGGCGTAATCTCATGACGGAGACGACAGGAGACTTGCTTAACGAAAATCTACGGAGCAACCGTTCGGTGCAGAGCATGGATATAGCCTATAATGATTTCACGTACAAGTGTGTAGTGGGCATTAAACAGTCGTTAGAAAGGAATACCAAGAGTAACAAGGCGATGATAGTGCCTAAACTAAACAAGGAGATTGAAGAACTTCTACCCAAAGAAAAGGAGCTCACCAACACGGAGGAGAGAATCGAGATTGAAAAAAAGACTATCAAAGACCGAAGCGAACAACTGCTGCGACGGAGTGAGGAGGCTAGGGTCGTCACTGAAAAATTGCGGCGTGAAGTCCTTGAGCTGGAACGGGCCTTGGAAAAAATCCGTCCTGTTTCCGAAGCCGCGGAGGAGGTCTTTCACCGCGCTGAAGATCACTTTACCAACGAGACCGCCACCCTCAAGATGAAAAAGACAAGCATGGAGGGTAGAATTCAACAGGAAAAGGACCGGATGGACCGAATACAACGTGACATGGATAAAATACAAAAACAGATTAAGCAAATCCAGGAGGAAGAAAACAAAAAGTTGGCCCCTCTTATTACTGCGGTGGAAGAAGTTGAAAAGGATCGTTTGCGTCAAATGTCGGATGCCAAGTTCGAAGCAGAAAAGTTCGCCGCTCTTACACTGCGGAAAAAGGAAGCAGAAATTGCATTAAGTGCCTCCAAGAAAAAGTAGTCTATCCCCGTGGTCGAGAGACAGAGTATGTGAAAGACAGGTGTTTATGTGTTTGTGTGTTTTGTATTCAGATGTAGATTATTACGGTAGGTTTATTTCATGTACCATTCAGACGGGAAAGTGTGTGTAACAATCTGCCTTTATTCCTGTTGTACAACTTAACTGTGTCCTATTTACAAACTTCTTTTCACTCTTGATTTGTTAGACTCTTTTTTTTTTTTTTCGTTCCTGTTTTAGTCATGCCCCGTTTGATCCAGGATGAAAACACTACCAAGAATCAAAAAGACAAGTTGTGTTTTACGAGAAGGGTTTTATTGGCGAGTGAAAAAAAGTCTAAAATCGTCTTCACTCTGTTTCAACGTCAATTGTACGCATATGCGGCGAACGGGAAAAGTAGCACAGACTCTTTCGTGGTCCACAATCCGTCAGCGGAGGAGCAAGACCGTAGGTGGCTCAAGCCGTTTGGTGATACCACGGCGCTCGAGGGCCTTATTTTTCACTTGTTAGTCAACAATGAAAACTATGACGAAGCGGCATGGCTGATAGCGTCGTGTCTTCTTAGTAGACTTTATAAGCGGTTTTGCGTTCGTCTGCAGCAACTAGCGTGGCGACCCACTGACGAGAAGACTGGGTACGTTCACCAGCTGGACTCTCGCAATGTGGTAAGAACTCTTTTCGCACTCTACGTGGTGGCGTTCAAGTGGCACTTGGACTATGAGGTGCGTTTGTCCTATCTCGTAAACTTACTTCCCCATAGTGTTGGTGAAAAACAATGGATCTTAAAAGAATCGGCCCTCGAAGAGAGGCTTGTCTTGAGTGGCTTAGAGTACCACTGTTTCGTATCTCCTCCGCTAATGAGTAAGATTCTTTTCACTTATCTTTTTCCTGAAGAAATTAGCTGGCTTTTTTGAACTTCCACACATCTCACTCTATATTTTTTTTTCCCAGAAACGTGTGAGGATTCTTTTTTTTTTTCCGCCTTTTAGTTTAATAAATTCTGTTACTGCTAATTAATTTTTTTTTTTTTCGTTGAATAATTCCCATTGTTGGTTTGCTTATATCGTTTTTACAGGTTGAACCTGCGTGGAGGTACTATCACATAGCCCCCCATTCCAGACCTTACTCTTTTTTTTTTTTGTCTCCCTTCCACCTTTCTCTTCTCTTTGTTACCGTTTTATGTTTGTGTAGAAGGTTTATCCAAACATCAGAATTTTTCTGGGTTTTTCGACTTTTTTACTATATTTTTGTTATTATTTTCAGAGAGTTTGTGAGGTAACATGTACTATAGTGGCGCGCCGTTCCAACCAGGGCACCAGCAGTACCCCCATCCGTCCTTTAATCCAGGTTATATCGTCCCACCCCCTCACCACTCCTCGAATCAGCATGGCTATGTTCCCATGAATATGGCCCCACCGACGAATCAAAATTACATGCCCATGCCTGGTGGTGTTCCACCCCATGAGTTTACTGGGTACAATAACCCCCCACATGGTGTGCCACCCCCGCTCCCCGATTACAACAGAGTAAATCCCGGCCCCCCTGAAGATGACCGGTGTAAGAAACAACTTATTGTGAACTACATAGCCCCCGACGTCACCACTGCGGAGCTTCACAGCCTCTTTTCCCGTTTTGGTCGGCTCGACGGGGCACGGATTATCTTTGACAGGCAAACCAATCTCCCGAGAGGGTTTGGTTTTGTCTATTTTCGTGATCCGGAGAACGCCCTAAACGCCATGAACTCTTTGAATGGATTTCAGTTTCATGGGAAGCGCCTTAAAGTTAGCTACTCTACCAATCCGTTGAATATTATCATTCATCCCTCTACTCAAGACTCGCAGGAAAATTCAACGAACGGTATATAGCTAACAGACGAGTGAGTTGTCTCTCTCTCTTTTTTTTATTATTTTAATATACATATATATATATATATATTTCTTTTTACCTTGTTTTTTTTTTTTTAATTATTTTCTCGTCTAGTGCGCAGTACAATATGACTGTCTACAAACGAGCCTCCCGTTTGACTGAAGTAATTTCATTGTCAAAAATAGTGAATTTTTTTTTATTTGTTTGGCGCCATCTGAAAGTTGGTTCTTTGCTACCGTCGAAAAATAAAAATGAAAAGTGATATATTTATATAAAACGTCGGATGAGCAGTCTTTCACTGCTTTAAGGCATAAGACAGCTGTATGCACCTTAAAAAAAAAAAAAAACAACAACAATCCAAATTAATAATAAAATCTCATACATTCTTTTTTTTTCCTTTTTAATTTTTTCTTTATTTCTCTCTCTTTAAATCTTTTAAATTCATTCTTCGGTGTAGCTTAAACGTGTGTGTTTGTGCAGTGCAAGGTATTTTCTAATTCCATTTTTTTTTTTCTGGCGTCCATGTGGAAGTGTAACAAAATTAACACCTGATACTCGTGCCCTGAATTTTTTATTCTGTCTGACTCTTTCTCTCTCTTTCTTGTGTTTTTTCTTTCTTAGTTTTTTTTTTTTCCTCATCATTATTGTTTTGACTTGATTTTACGTTTTTTTTTTTAGTAATAACACGTTTATTAATTATTTTTTTTATCTAAGGAATACCTTTACTTATCATGTTCTGCGTTCGAAAGACCTTTACCTCTTTCAACTCACGTTCTTTGAGTGTTCAGAGACGTTTGTGTGCTTCTTGCGGAAGTAAAGATCAACACCTCTTTTCTGACTTTAAAGAAGGTTCCGGATCGTGGCTTCCACAGTCGCAAGGGTTTGACACGTTGCAAGTGCACGGTGGCGTGAAACCAGACCCTGTGACAGGTGCGATTCTCACCCCTCTCTACCAGACCACCACTTTTGTGCAGGAGTCTATTGAGAAGTATACCGCCCGGGGCTACAGCTATACCCGCTCAGGGAACCCCACCGTGACCGCGCTGGAGAATAAACTAGCCTCTCTTGAAAACGGAAAGTATGCTTGTGTTTACTCTACGGGTATGTCTGCGACCACTACCGCTATCTCAGCGTTTATGAGTGCTGGTGACCATGCGATTGTGACGGAATGCAGCTACGGTGGGACGAACCGGGCTTGCCGTCTTTTTTTTACCAGGATGGGTATGGACTTTACGTTTGTGGATATGACGGACATTAAGAACGTGGAGAAGGCCATTAAGCCAAACACCAAGCTCGTTATCAGTGAAACTCCCGCGAACCCCACGTTAACGCTTATTGACCTCCCAAAGCTTTCCCAACTTTGCAAGCAGAACAAGTTGGTCCACGTGTGTGACAACACCTTTGCAACGGCGTTGATTATGCGTCCTCTTGACCTCGGGGCAGATGTAACGCTTATCAGCACGACCAAGTTTGTCGATGGACACGACATGACAGTCGGTGGTGCCCTGGTGACTAACAACGCAGAGTACGCGGAAAAGGTACGTTATGTTCAGAATATTCTCGGTAATGCAATGTCTCCTTTCGTTTCCTTCCTCCAGTTACAAACCGTAAAAACCATGTCATTGCGGGTGACCAAGCAGAGTCAAAACGCAATGAAGATTGCCGAATTCCTGGAGGCTCACCCCGCAGTGGAGACCGTGCGCTACCCTGGCTTGGCTAGCTTCCCACAGAAGGAGCTTGCCGATCGCCAACACCGCAACAATCTTCACGGTGGTATGCTCTGGTTTGAAGTAAAGGGAGGAACGGAAGCCGGTCGTAAACTGATGAATACCGTTCCCCGACCTTGGTCGCTCTGTGAGAATCTGGGCGCCACGGAGAGCATCATCACGTGCCCCTCTGTCATGACCCATGCCAATATGACCAAAGAGGACCGGCTGAAGGTGGGGATTACAGACGGCTTCGTTCGGGTCAGTTGTGGTATCGAGGACTCTGAGGACCTTATTGCAGCCTTGCGAGTGGCTTTGGACAAACTTGCCTAAGTTTGTGATATTCTATATGACCGCCTATTGAACGCCGTTTTTTTTTTGTTAACTTTAATCGACGACGAATTTTTTTTTTCATAGTATATATATGTATATGTACTAAGCGGTTTTCTTTTTTTTTTTTCAAAATGCCCTTTTCTTGCCTCTCTTAGTGTTTTGATGTGTGGTATTGTATTGCCTCTTTGTTATTGGACTTTTGTACCATACGTACTAACTTTGTTTTTCTCCTTTTCTTTACTCTTTACCTAGATTTGCCCTTTGGGGTGCAGTTTTGATTTCCTGATATCTTTAATCTTCAGGACTGTCCGAGTCTGCTAGATGGGACAGACAATACTTCGTTTATACAGGGAGGAAAGTGCCGTGGAAAGAAACAGATACTGAACTGTTAAGGGAATATGAAGTGGAGAAACCCATACAGACTACTTTAGAACGTCGCTGAAACGGTGCAGTGCTCCAAAGGGTTTTGCTTCTGCGTAGATATGGGGGGGTGTCCATCTGCCTCTTTTTTTGACCCTTCCTGTCTACTGTGGACACCAACAAAGGGTAAACCAAAAGGAAAGTGCGGCGCTTCAAAACTCTGTTGGAGACTGCTCACAACATCATTTAGTGGCTCGCTGTTACAGATGGAATACTTTTGCCTACTGTCCGCCAGTGCGCCAACTTCTAATAACACCATAATTAAAAGAAGTTACATGTTTCCTTATCTATTGTTGTGATGTATAATTAATCTGCTTGGTGAAATTAATTCTTTCCCATATAAGAAATGGGTGAACCGAGTTTTCTTTTTTGTGTGTATATTGGTGTTTGATATTATTTAACCGATTATTTTTTACTGGAACTTGTTTATTTTCACTCTCTCCATTTTTCTACGTTATTAGACCTTTTATTTGATTTCATTTCACCAAAAATTGAAGCTTAAAGTTGAACTCATCGATGTATTTTTTTCAGTTTCAGTTTTCTGCGTGGGGGGCGACCGTTTTTTCAATTTTACTAATGAGTCTCCTATCGCCTTTATAGGCTTCTGCATTTAACCTTACTATAACAGAAAACACCACCATCGACAATCTTGTTATTGCTGAACGCTTAAACGAATACGAATTTGATTCTTTAGAGCTAATCGATTTCCGTTTGAAACACGCCACCCTTGATCGTGTCTTTATTGACCTCTTTTCCAAATCTCCGAACAACGGCCCGATTATCTTTGCCGCTACCGACTTCACGATCAATAACGGTCTCTTTGCGGCTAGAGGGGAATACCCTCCACACTCCCAGTTGAACTTTAGTAGGGGAACTGGAGTATTGAAAACTATAGAATTTATATGCTTTTTTGCATTTGATTCGGTTAGTAATTCCAACGTGACAGTGTACGTACAGGATGTGCAACTAGGCAATACAAGTATGTTGTTTACTCAATACGTTTTTCTTATAGTTCGCAATACGACGAATGGTATTGACCGATCTGGTGCGTACATCAGTCGGGTTACCAGCTCCACGGCCTTTCTTTTCATGTTATGCCCTGATGCGCGGAACTGGGAAACTCTATCCATTGACAATTCCCATAGTAGCGTGGTTTACGGTGACTTTTTTAGACTCGAGAATCCCAATTTAACTCCCAAATTGACAAGGTTTGAAAACTGTACACAGAAGGGTGAAGGTGCTATTTTTGGTGGCCCTGGTAATCTAAGTTTGGCCGAAAACGCACGTTTGATTCTTTCCAACGTTTCTTGTGAGGGGCCTCTTTTTATAGATATATCTAAAACCCCCAGTACACTCACTTCTACCTCGAAACTGACGCTCTACAACATTACCGCTTCTTCTCTCTACAAGGGAACGACACAGGTACCACTTTTTAGGGTACCCAACGGTGCCCAGGTGTACGTGGGACCTTTTACACTGGGCTCAAGGACGTACGACACACTAGCGGACTACCGGGGCCTCCCTTTTCCCTTTACCCGAGTCATTGATGTAAATCGACAGGTACTTTATATCGCATCAGGGAGTGGGGGAACTGAAAACGTTGGGGATAACTCTTCCGCTCAATGCGTCCTCGGTGGCTTTTCCAAGGTCGACTTGAGAATGGACCCCACTAGTAAAATCAAAAGACCCATGTGCATCTGCAATGCGGATCGTTTTGTGCCGCACTGTACAACTTCCTGGAATCCACTGGGTACTCACACGGTGACTGAACACCTCTACGTGGTGTGTGAGACTAGTAACCACTCTCTTGAGAGTGGTGAAGCTAAGTTCGGTACAGACCATACAACGGGGCCGCCCATTTGGCGCGCTGGTCGAGACCGTCACTCTGTGACTGGT
>JADNSB010000085.1:0-84767 GCA_019695575.1 Angomonas ambiguus | reverse complement strand
GCAAGAATGATGGCGATCACGCCAGGGGCACAGCTCTTGCGGACGGTGGAGTACTCGGGGCTCTTGCGGCTGACCTTCTTGGCCACCTTCTTGTTTGCGTGCTTGGAGACCATGATTTGCTTCTTTCTTTTTCTATAGGATGGAGAGAGAGAGAGAGAGAGAATATTAATGCACGATTTTTTCCTTTTTTCGTTTTGTAACAGAAAAATTAATAAATAAAAGGTTTCTCTACTGGGGTTTGCGGTACCATGGCAAAGGAATACAACCAAAAGGTCATATATATAAATGTAAATGAAGGTAAAAGAAAGTAAAATAAAATAAAATATCGTTTTCATGGCTTTTCATATTTTAAACAATTTCCCATACTTTTTTTTTTTCTCTTTTGTGGAATGATATAGGTTAAAAATAATGATCTTCTTACGTTTTCAAAAAAAAATTGAAACGGAATCTGTCACGTCCACTGACTAAACTGTCTTTGCAATTTTTTTTTTTCAAAGTCGCTGGGGTGAAATAATAATTAAAATGAAAGTGTATATATTTTCGTTTTTTTTTTTATAGAAAAGAAAAAAAAAACGCAAAAACTTGAGTCATTTGGAGAGAGAGGAACAGATTCAAAAAGTGTTTTGCTGTGTGTAAGTCAAAAGTAAAAAGGATATAAAAAAAAAAAAAGTGCATTGAATGTGCTGAAGAGGAGGAAAGAAAATATTTCGTTTTTTTTTTTTTTTGATCCTATCTCGTTTTTTTCTTTCCTCCTCTTGTTAAAGTATCTTGTAGATATTCCAAGAAACAAAGCTTGGAGGTGGCCTCTTTGGGAGGTCCTTTCTTTATACCTTGGATTGTGCCTGGGCCTTAGTGGTCACCATGTTCATGTATTTGAAGAAGTCGAACTCATTGGAGTGAAGTCCACTGCTGTACACGTACTTGGAAACGAGAGACATGGCGCAGATGGCGTGTTGGTATCCTATTGGAACTCGCTTCATGATGGTGTCGATATCGACCACCTCCAGGATCGTCTTTGGGGTGTACTCCTGGAGAATGTATCGGACGAGCTGCTTGTTCTCAAAGAGGTCACTGTTGAGCATATTAGCGCGCATGTTGACGTTCTTTTGACTGAGAAGGTCCGCAATGTAGACGCGAGGGGTCTTGGGGTCCTTGAGGGACTCTGCCCAGATTGCATTGAACTCCAGCTTGGCATTCTCCTGAATACGGTCCTTGATCTCTTGCACGTATTTTTGGTAGAACTCTGGAATGGGCTTACCCTTGTGGACACACATGTGCTTGGCGTGCTCCTCGTCACTGAGGCAGAGGCCAGCGTACACCTCTAAGGAGGAGGAGGTCACGCCACCTTTATTAGTAGAGGCGTCCTTGAAGAGCACCACCCCACAGCGCTCGAGGGCGACACGAGCGTCTTGGGTAATAAAGAGGTTGGCTCCCTCAATGATGTACTTGTACTTGAGTTGTTCCTTAGGGATCTTTTCAAACTTGCCAGCGAGCATACCCTCTCCGTCGGCGTCGTCGACGCGGAGGAAGCGGCCCACATTGTCCAGCGTAACACTGCGAGGGCGACCACCACAGGGAACAAAGACATCACCATTACTGTAGGGAAGGAGGTGGAACTCATCACGGAAGCGGGCGCCGTCCTCCACGACAGTGCCGTCGGGTAACTTTACGTTCTTGTCTTCGGTGAGGACCAAGAAACCGTCCTTCGACAGCTTCGACTTGTCAAAGTGGCAGAGCGCCTTTCGCTCCGTCGCGAGTCGCAGAAGTTCCTCCTTGTTGACGCCGTTGGGGTCGTGCAGGGAGGCAGAGATATCGACGAGTCCAATGTACATCTCGGTACTGCGCTTGATTTCGTTAGAGCCCAAGTCGCCGTCGGGGCCTCCGGTCTGGAACTTCTTCAGCTTGCTGCCGTCGAGGCCCAGCTTCTTGTACACGCCTTCCACGTAGGTGCGGACGGAGTGGGTGGTCATGCCGTACTCGTCGTGGGGGATACCGCCGAGACTGGGGTCCTTGCCGGTGGTGAACGACTTCCACGACTTGAAGCCACGGGCCTTACTGTAGAGGGCACCCGCCGCAGGGAACGTACCAGCGGTGTTTTCATCCGGTCCCAGGAAGATGATTTCTTCGCGTTTCAAGTTGTCCACAACCCCCTTTTCGGAAGGGAGAATGCAGTCCATCATACTGTCCACGTACTGCAAAAAGATGTGGCGGCAACGGACAGGGGCGAACTGGGTAAGATAGCGACTGGCCACCAGGATGGTGCCCTTGGCGCCTCCTTCCGGGATATCCTTGTTCTTCAAGTTTTGGGTGAAGGCGAGGTTGTAGTTTTCCTGGAAAACGGAGCGCTTATTCTTGGCGTAGGTGTTCGGCTTGGAGATAATCATTCGTACTCCTCCACGGGAGATGTCAGTGAAGCGGATGTGGAACCCTCTCCATTGGCTTCCGACGAAAAGAAACACGGCGTACGGGATGACGGCGAAGTCGGAATCCTTCAGGAAATCCGGCTTGAGACGGTAGCACAGGGCGGCCTTGTCGGTCTTGAAGAAGTTATGTTTGACCACCATCGCGTTGAACTTGATAATACCCTTGAAGATGGAGAGGTCAAAAGGAGGACGCTGATCGTCACGGAGGCGTTTCTCGATTTCTTTGAGGATGGCCGCGCGGCTTTCCTTGGAGGAACCGTCCTTGAAGTCCTTGTATAGTTTCTTCACGAAGGCGGGGTAGCGGCTGATCATCCAGCTGGTATAGCGCTCCGACACCACCTCTTGGCTGAGCTCCCGTCGTAGGTTGTTGAGACGGTTCACACCGTTGGATTCCTTTGACACGATGGTCAGCAGATGCACGTAGTCATCGCTCTTGGGGAGGGTGGTGAAATACATCGAGAAGATGAGAGCGGAGTCCATGTAGACGGCTTCTTCGGCAGTGATTTGACCTTCCTGATGCATGCGGGTGAGCGCGGTAGACGGGCGGTTAGGGATGAGACCCACAAAAGAGGCACGTTCCTCAATTTGCTGAGGAGTAACACCCATCATCTGAAAGCTGTAGATGTTGATGTGGTTGGAGAAGGTGTAGGAGGTGCTGCGGAAGACTTCGATTCCCTTGATCTCGTGGAACACGGATAGAAGAGAGGCGATGTGGTTGGTCTTCTCCGTGAAAGAGGCCATGGTGAAGTTCAACGCGCCGTCCTTCTCAAAGATCTCATACACCGGGTACACCGACTTGGTAACGCGGTCCTGCACCTTTTGATGCACTTTCCTGACCTCAGGGTCGAGACTGCGGAGGTAGGCTTCGGTGCCGACCACATCCAAGCTGCAGTCGCCGGCGGGAGGGTTAGGGTTGACGTACTTCTCGTAGGAGGCGTAGAAAATAGCCATTTTACGATCGGCAGAGATGTAGGAGCGGGTGACGGACCCGTGGTCCTTGGGGCTGTTGGGGCGGGAGACGAACGAGGCGACCCGTCGGATCATCTCCACACGCTGGGCGGGGTTGTTACCGCAGAGGTAGAACACATCCTTGGACGTCTCGTGGACGTACACGAAGGAGTCCCCAATGCGTTGGCGCGCCTCAGCGGTGAGTACGCCTTGTACGTGCATGGCGATATCCTCATCAGTGAAGTGATTACTGTAAGTGGTGGTAGAGAAGTTATCCAAATAGTACTTTGTGGTGGTGTCTACCAACTTGGGATCAAACAAGTTTTTCGACTTGACCGTTTGAATAATATTGCCGATGGCAAGACTGCGTGCGCTTGCGGCAATAGGGGTTTGATTTGCGGACATTGTAATAAACCTTCGTATCATTCAAAGGAAGAAAAAAAATAAATAACGAGAAATCAATGAAAAGCGTTTTTATTTTATAAATAAATATGTGAACTTGTATTGAGGAATGATGTTTTTATACCTCCTACGAGTGACTACTAGAAAATGAAACCAAAAATAAAAAAAAAACTGAATGAAAACGATAATGTGTTAAAATGGTCAAGCCTTCTTTTTTTTAATTATATATAAAAAAAAAGATTCCTCGTAAATGGGTCAAAATCAAAAGGATATAAAGTCGAGGAAATAGAAAACAAAACAAAGCAAAGAGGGCTAAAAGTTTCGTTATCGAAGAACACGGGTGCCCAAACGCCACTCGTTGGTTTGAACAAACCTTTACTGCTTCTCCCTGGTTAGCCTGTGCGTATTGCTTGTACCACCATAACTATTCACGATGAGGTCTTTTTAAAACCAACTCGCGCCTAGTAATATCAGTTTTATTCTTTTTTTTTCTTTTCCTTTTCTCGTAGTAGTTATTTTTTATAATTATCGTTTAAGTTTTTATTTCTTTTTTGTTGTTGTTGCTGTTGTTGTGATTTTTTTGATTCGAGGCATGTGTGAGAATACACTGTGGAAGAAAATAATGTAAAAAAAGTAAAATGGGACTTAAGTAGACTCTTTCCCCTCCACTGAATGATTTTAAGCACGGCGGTTCAGTACGAGACCGAGTGCGTTCTCCAAGGACTCCCGGGCGGCGGAGGGGTGAAGACCGGAGAGTTGTTCGATGCCCATCCGGCAGTGTTCGTCAGCCCGCTGCATCGCCTCCGCGACCGTTCCTAACTTCTCGATGGACTCCAAACAGTACTCCGCATCGCCCTCTTCAGAGAAGCGACGGCGGACTGCCTCGTCGACCTTGGGGTCCTGTCTGGCGGCTAGCAGTACGGGGAGGGTGGCGATGCCTTCCTTCATGTCCGCCAGCCTTGGCTTACCCAGGTCCTTTTCATCCCCGGTGATATCCAAACAATCGTCCACGATCTGGAAGGCGATACCAAGGTGCTTCCCGAACTCGAAGGCCAGTATCTCCTTCTGCTCGTCCCCAGGGTCGGCGAGGACGGCGGTGGAGGCCAGCGAGTTGGCGATCAAGGAGGCGGTTTTGCAGAAGCTCTTTTGTTCGTACCGTGCCACATCGAAGCACCCGTCCATCTGCATCAGTTCCCCCGCCGTCAGCTCCTCCAGTGCGGTAGTCATGAGAATCACCACACGTGGCACCTGCAGGGTGGCTATGTAGAAGGAGGCACGGGCCAGGAGGTAGTCACCGCCCAACACTGCCCTCTTTGCATCGTACACCCGGTGCAGCGCCAACCGACCGCGGCGGGTGTCACTGTTATCTATCACATCATCATGAACGAGGGAGGCGGTGTGTATCAGCTCCGTCACCTCCGCCAGTCGTAGAAAAGGGTTTATCGTCCCATGGGGAACGTTATCTAAGGACTCGATCGGACTTTCCATCCAAGACTTGCTGATCTCTGGTGGGGAGAGGGCGTGGGCCATCAGGGCTACCAGCGCCGGCCGCATTAACTTCCCCCCTTCCGCCAGCGCATACTTCCCTGCGTGGTCTAACACTTCATTGTGGCGATTGACGACGAGCTGCTGAATGTGTCCTTTGATGGCCTCCACCTCTCGCTGAACTAATGCGAAGGGACGACCCTTGTCGGTGAGCACAGAGGCTCCCGCATCCGGCTTGGCGATCTCCTTCGCGAGACAGCGGACCACACGAGCGGTACGGAACATTTGAAAGGCCAAAATGAAAGAAAAAAAAAAAAGACTACAACTTCTTAATAACGGGTAATTCCCCAAAAAACAGGAGAATTTTTTTTTTTTATAGTGATGTAAAGAAAACAACAACATACACAGAGTGGAAAAACACGAAATTAAAACTTTACTTAACTGAACAACAGTACACATAATTATATATGTATTTTTCCCCCTCAAAATCGTCGCTTTTTCTTAAGCGACGCCACATTAATAGCATCCTCGTCGTCCTCCTCCGAGTCACTGTCCTCCTCCTCCCGAGGACGGAGAAGAGGCTCTGCAGGGCGGGTGATGGCGTCACTGGCCTCGAGGGCCTCCATTTCTCTTTTGATACCCTCATTACTAATCACTCCCACCTTCAACACACTTTTATTAATCGAGTTTTGGCTTTTATTTCGGTCTATTTCGTCGTCGTAGATGCTTGCCGGTCCTGCAGGGGCAGCGTGGCCGAGCGAAGAGGACTCCAACCCTTGCAGAAGGTGCGGTTTCACTTCCGCTTCTTCCACCGTTCGGAGGAGTTGTTCGTCTGCCTCCAAGTCTTCTACCGAGACGTTTAACCGTGCAGCCGCCCGCGCCAGGTGCTGCTGTCGTTGCCGCTCGACTCTTTCCCGTTCTCTCAATTCTCTTTCCACTTTAATGCGCTGCAGTCGCTCCTCCCGCGTTTCGGTACGACGACTTGCATTCAGCTCCCGCTTGGCCTTTTCTTCCAGTAGTTCCCTCGCCCTCGCCGCCTCCCGCTGCTCTTCCTCCGCCCGCTCCCTCTCTTGTTCCGCCTCTCTTTCTCGTTCCTTCTGACGTATCATTTCTTCAACCTGCACCGCTCCTTTACGCATGGCCTTTGCGAGGTCGATCACCCCATTCCCCACCGCCTGCAGGTTTCGGCGCTCATCTTTCCGATTCGCTAGCCGTTGCTCCACCGGTACTATCAAGTTCTTTTTGTTTTGCCAATCCGAGACGCAAAAAGGGACGGAAATGTTTTCATCGATGGTGTCACTCTTATCGTTTTCTCCACTGGCGAGGGAGTGGCTAGAAGTCATGGTACCCTCCTTCTGCTTTTCCAGTTCCATATCAAACACACTCTTTTTCTTTTTGGTTGGGGAGCGGACAATACCGGTAGACTGCTCCAGCGCCACATTGGCTCCCGAGGACGTCACTATAACGAGTCCATCCGTCTTTTGCTTCGCATTCACCCGAGCGATGTGCTGGCCGGAAAAGTCCATTTCACTTTCGGTTCGTCTGGTTATTTTTTCAGCAAGTTTCGCTTCCAACGCCTCTTTCGCTTTGGCGGTTACGTCTTCCTGGAGGTTTCCCGACGCCAGACTCACCGGCGCGGACGGAGACGCCGCCACCACCAACGCTCCACCAGAGGGTGCCGTATTATTGTTGTTATTCTTCATCATCTTCTGCAGCGACACCGCATCGGGGAAAGTAGACGATGGTGTTTCACCGGCTAGATGACGTAATTTTTCTCTTGCCTCTCGTACAAAGGCAGGGACCGGACCTCGGCCGAGTCCTTCGGGGTACTGCGCGTATAGGATATCGGCGAACGCCCCACCACCACGGAAATCGACATGCATTTCAGACATGAGCTAATCTTATAAAGAAAACATTATAAAAAAAGAAGGAAAAAAGGGAAAGAAAATGAGTTTTTAATATCATCCAAGTACGCTTTAATGATGTTTGTACAGGACGAAGGACAGAAAAGACCTGCCTCGACGCCCACAGATACTTTTTTTTTTTAAAATCACGAACGAAGACAAACATCAATTTTTTTTCTGCCAATAGTGAAGCAGAAAAAAAAAAGAGCAATTTATACGATTTTCCTTTTTCACGTTAGTAATTTAAAATAGAATAAAAAATCAATATAAGAAACTTTTGGCATTCCCTTTCAGATCCTTTTCTTATAGCTTGCTAAAGTAGCCTTCGACGGAAGCCTTAGGGTCCGGCTTCATTGTGGGCGCACCAGGCTTCCAGTTGGCGGGGCACACCTCACCGTTCTTCTCCACGAACTGGAAGGCCTTCACCAACCGCAGCACTTCATCCACATTACGGCCAACCGGGAGGTCGTTGATGGTGATTTGACGCAGCACACCACGAGGGTCAATAATGAAGACCCCACGGTACGCGACACCTTCGTCCTCTTTGAGCACTCCATAAGAGCGGAGAATATTCTTCTTCTTATCGGCGATGATGGGAATTTGCATCTTCCCCAGGCCGCCCTTCTTGCGGTCCTGCAGGGTCCACGCTAGGTGGGAGAACTCGCTGTCCATGGAGCACGCCACCACCTCCGTGTTAATCGCGTTGAACTCCTTCACGCGGTCAGAGAACTGGCAAATCTCCGTAGGGCAGACAAAAGTGAAGTCCATGGGGTAGAAGAAGAGTACCAGCCATTTCCCTTTGTAGCTGGAAAGCTTCACGTGGTCGAAGGTGCCGTTGGGCATCAGTGCCACCTCGTTAAAGTTGGGAGCAGGAAAGTTGAGACGTGGGACGTTGGACATTGACGGTGGAGGGATAAAATAAATTTATGTGAAAAGCTTGGTGCGAACTTTTTGGAAGAAGAGAGAGAGAGAGAGAGAGAGAGGGAGGGAGGGAGAATAAAGTAACTAGAGCAATAAATCAAAACAAAAAAAAAACAGAAAAGAAGAACAACAATAACAATGTCAAACACTACACTAAACTATTAGATGTTACTGTCGCCGATGTGATTATTATTCGATCCCCGTACTCCCCCTTGATAATTGGATTGGAAGTATATATACTTGTTCCCTCTCCTTTTCCCCGACGTCATCACACTAGTTTTCCTGTCGACCTCAGTTTTACGTAATTCAAGCTATCCCGGGGAGGGGCCATTTCGGGTTTCTGGTCTTCAATCTCCAGAGACCGGAGGTGAGGCATTTCACTAGTGAGAGTGTAACTCAATGAACGCTCTAGAGGCGGCGGTGCCTTTACGGGTGGTGGCGGCAGTCGGTATGTCTCATCACCCCCGTCCGTAGAGCGAAAGACCCACTCAATAAGCAGTCCGATCGACAGAAAAAAAACAAAATGCATCCCTAATCCCGCGAAACGTGCCCCTCTCGCTCCTTTAATTTTACGATGGTCTGCTCGTTTCCACCACTTTTCTATTTGTGGAACTCCCATAGCTAAAGTTTTTTTTTTCCCCTTTGTGCCTTTTATGTATGTATAAAGTTGTAAGTAATTTTAAAAAAGGACCAGAAAATGTAATGGGAGAGAAAATATTTTGTCTCTTGTAAGTAATTGTAAAAGGAGTTTGCTCCCAATATCTAATCACGAATATATATAATTGTTTACCTTTTACCATATAAATAAATATATGAATACGTTTGTTACGTTGTTAGGTGAAAAAAAGAGTGAAAAAGGACGAGAGAGGGATCCTGTGTACCCTCCCTATAATGAATGGAAATAATAGCAGTGAAAGGAGAATGAATAAGTTAGGACTGTTAGGTAAGGGAATTGGATTCCCTCTCTCTTCCCTGCGAATGTATAGTAGAGTATAGTAGCGAGATAGAGATGGGAGTAACCTTGACTATTCTATTCACAATAGCTTTAGGAATGCTATTCCTGTTCTTATATTTATTCCCCCTCCCTTTCTCTCTTTACACCACTGACGGCTGTCTCCTCTCCTCCCTTTTCCATCTTCTTCTCTTCCACTTCCATACGCTCTTGGAATCGTTTCGCAATAAGGGGCAAAGCCTCTTTCGCCGTGTTCATTATCTTTGACACATGTGTAGCGTTAAGATGAGCGATGGCGGCAAAGCTTTGAAAAGTGGTTTCAGTAGGGGGTTCCTTACTTCGATCGTACACCGGCTTCCCTTTCCAGCGGAGGACTGGACTCGTACGAAGCAACAGGACCGCCATGACACACCGATCCTCCTCTGACAGTTTCGACAGCTCCACTTGGGCATGACTCGTCTCCCTCGCCGCCTCTTTGATGACCTCCATCAATATCATAGAGGGCCGCTCGTACTTTGACATTTGCATTTGTAACAAGCGGATGTAATGTTTGACTAGATTGGTAGTATACACTTTGCGCAGTTCCTCGTCCTCCTCTTCCAGTTGAACCTCCTTGATAATCGTTTTTCGTCGCTGTTCGACATCTTTCAACGAGGGGTCTAGTACCCGCATCTCCTGCACTGGGATTGGAGCATGACACCGGGCGGCCCCCAGCATCACGCACGCCGCTATGGTTTCCTTGATCTGGTCTATTTTCTCGTCCCTTTCCTTTCGTCGACCGACAAAGAAGCGCATAATCTCGAACGCCTCCCGTTTAATTCTATCCCCCCGCCCGGTGAGATCGCAGAGAACTTCCAGCCGCTGTTGGGCCTTTTCCATTCCTCTCAAAGAGTTGGCATACCGCTCCGCCTTGTTCCCCTGACTCTTCCCCACCGTACGCCCAGAGGCGAGTGCCTCGGCTTCACTCTTGGAAAGCGAGGAGGACCCTTTTACTTTCTCCCCATCGTCGTCTAGTTCCCCAAACACGACTTCCCCAACGTAACGGGTCTGTGTACTTTCTTCAAGACCCATTGCTACTACTCGGGCACACTCGGTGCAGGCCACCTCCCCCATCACGTAGTCGGCGTCCAGACTGTCTTCCGCGCCACAGTAGGGACACCTACGACCAGCAAAGTCGTCGACGGTGGACATCAATAACGAAAAGAATACTACTATATTAATAGTAATTATTATAGAAGATTATGTAAAAGATTAACAATTTCAATTCCTTTCTTCACTGTCCCTCAACAAACTTGCGACTATTACCACAACAAATCAGCTTTAGTAATAGAGGAAAAAAAAAAAAAACACCAGAAGAGAAGAGAAAACACATTACCGACCAGCAAAACTAATATATACACACAGAATGCGGCTAAAATAGTTACTACTTGCATTCCTTTCATCTCCTCCTTTCGAATAGTTAGCATCGCACTCGTCTTCTACAACGAAAACATATAATTCTCCAGTATTTCAAAGAATTCATTCAATTGAACTTCACGTATCTTTTCCCTACCACTTTGTTCCTCCCTAAAGAGCCTCTCAACCTCTTCCCCTTCCACCTCCGCAACCTCTGAGAAAGCCGTCATGATAGACCTAGATGGGGTCTTGGCGGGCGGGGGCGAGGGAAGCGACACCGCTCTTGCCGGTACACACCGAGGGGCTGCAGCGGTGACTGGCTCCTGGGCCGGAGCGGGCTCGGGGTCCTTCTTTTCGTCGTCCCAGCCCCAGTCGTCCGCCGGCATTTCAGCGGCGGGTGCCTCAGCGGGAACAGCGGTGACTGGCTCCTGTACCGGAGCGGGCTCGGGGTCCTTCTTTTCGTCGTCCCAGCCCCAGTCGTCCGCCGGCATTTCAGCGGCGGGTGCCTCAGCGGGAACAGCGGTGACCGGCTCCTGTACCGGAGCGGGCTCGGGGTCCTTCTTTTCGTCGTCCCAGCCCCAGTCGTCCGCCGGCATTTCAGCGGCGGGTGCCTCAGCGGAAACAGCGGTGACTGGCTCCTGTACCGGAGCGGGCTCGGGGTCCTTCTTTTCGTCGTCCCAGCCCCAGTCGTCCGCCGGCATTTCAGCGGCGGGTGCCTCAGCGGAAACAGCGGTGACCGGCTCCTGTGCCGGAGCGGGCTCGGGGTCCTTCTTTTCGTCGTCCCAGCCCCAGTCGTCCGCCGGCATTTCAGCGGCGGGTGCCTCAGCGGAAACAGCGGTGACCGGCTCCTGTGCCGGAGCGGGCTCGGGGTCCTTCTTTTCGTCGTCCCAGCCCCAGTCGTCCGCCGGCATTTCAGCGGCGGGGTGCCTCAGCGGGAACAGCGGTGACCGGCTCCTGTACCGGAGCGGGCTCGGGGTCCTTCTTTTCGTCGTCCCAGCCCCAGTCGTCCGCCGGCATTTCAGCGGCGGGTGCCTCAGCGGGAACAGCGGTGACTGGCTCCTGTACCGGAGCGGGCTCGGGGTCCTTCTTTTCGTCGTCCCAGCCCCAGTCGTCCGCCGGCATTTCAGCGGCGGGTGCCTCAGCGGGAACAGCGGTGACCGGCTCCTGTACCGGAGCGGGCTCGGGGTCCTTCTTTTCGTCGTCCCAGCCCCAGTCGTCCGCCGGCATTTCAGCGGCGGGTGCCTCAGCGGGAACAGCGGTGACTGGCTCCTGTACCGGAGCGGGCTCGGGGTCCTTCTTTTCGTCGTCCCAGCCCCAGTCGTCCGCCGGCATTTCAGCGGCGGGTGCCTCAGCGGGAACAGCGGTGACCGGCTCCTGTACCGGAGCGGGCTCGGGGTCCTTCTTTTCGTCGTCCCAGCCCCAGTCGTCCGCCGGCATTTCAGCGGCGGGTGCCTCAGCGGGAACAGCGGTGACCGGCTCCTGTACCGGAGCGGGCTCGGGGTCCTTCTTTTCGTCGTCCCAGCCCCAGTCGTCCGCCGGCATTTCAGCGGCGGGTGCCTCAGCGGGAACAGCGGTGACCGGCTCCTGTACCGGAGCGGGCTCGGGGTCCTTCTTTTCGTCGTCCCAGCCCCAGTCGTCCGCCGGCATTTCAGCGGCGGGTGCCTCAGCGGGAACAGCGGTGACCGGCTCCTGTACCGGAGCGGGCTCGGGGTCCTTCTTTTCGTCGTCCCAGCCCCAGTCGTCCGCCGGCATTTCAGCGGCGGGTGCCTCAGCGGGAACAGCGGTGACTGGCTCCTGTACCGGAGCGGGCTCGGGGTCCTTCTTTTCGTCGTCCCAGCCCCAGTCGTCCGCCGGCATTTCAGCGGCGGGTGCCTCAGCGGAAACAGCGGTGACCGGCTCCTGTGCCGGAGCGGGCTCGGGGTCCTTCTTTTCGTCGTCCCAGCCCCAGTCGTCCGCCGGCATTTCAGCGGCGGGTGCCTCAGCGGGAACAGCGGTGACTGGCTCCTGTACCGGAGCGGGCTCGGGGTCCTTCTTTTCGTCGTCCCAGCCCCAGTCGTCCGCCGGCATTTCAGCGGCGGGTGCCTCAGCGGGAACAGCGGTGACCGGCTCCTGTACCGGAGCGGGCTCGGGGTCCTTCTTTTCGTCGTCCCAGCCCCAGTCGTCCGCCGGCATTTCAGCGGCGGGTGCCTCAGCGGGAACAGCGGTGACTGGCTCCTGTACCGGAGCGGGCTCGGGGTCCTTCTTTTCGTCGTCCCAGCCCCAGTCGTCCGCCGGCATTTCAGCGGCGGGTGCCTCAGCGGAAACAGCGGTGACCGGCTCCTGTACCGGAGCGGGCTCGGGGTCCTTCTTTTCGTCGTCCCAGCCCCAGTCGTCCGCCGGCATTTCAGCGGCGGGTGCCTCAGCGAAACAGCGGTGACCGGCTCCTGTGCCGGAGCGGGCTCGGGGTCCTTCTTTTCGTCGTCCCAGCCCCAGTCGTCCGCCGGCATTTCAGCGGCGGGTGCCTCAGCGGGAACAGCGGTGACCGGCTCCTGTACCGGAGCGGGCTCGGGGTCCTTCTTTTCGTCGTCCCAGCCCCAGTCGTCCGCCGGCATTTCAGCGGCGGGTGCCTCAGCGGGAACAGCGGTGACCGGCTCCTGTACCGGAGCGGGCTCGGGGTCCTTCTTTTCGTCGTCCCAGCCCCAGTCGTCCGCCGGCATTTCAGCGGCGGGTGCCTCAGCGGGAACAGCGGTGACCGGCTCCTGTACCGGAGCGGGCTCGGGGTCCTTCTTTTCGTCGTCCCAGCCCCAGTCGTCCGCCGGCATTTCAGCGGCGGGTGCCTCAGCGGAAACAGCGGTGACCGGCCTCCTGTGCCGGAGCGCGCGCGGGGTCCGTTCTCCTTCGTCGTCCCAGCCCCAGTCGTCCGCCGGCATTTCAGCGGCGGGTGCCTCAGCGGAAACAGCGGTGACTGGTTGAGGGTCTTTGTCTTCGTGGTCCCAGCCCCAGTCATCTTGGCGGTTTGTGTCGGGCACCATTTCACTGTAAGTGGCTTCGTGGATAGTGGGGAGTGAAACACTGGGCATCTCTGCTTCCTGCGTGGGATGTGTAGACTGTGGGGCGGAGAGGGGTGTGTGAGAGGCTTGTTTCTTCGGAGGGGGGGCGACGGTGTCGAGGACCGTTTCTTGCAGTTTGTGGAAGAACCCCTTTAGGCCAGTCCCTGTCGGGCGGGACTGTGTGAGGCGGTCCGCTAACTGTGTGAAGGACGGCGCGGCGGTGTTGGACTCTTCTTGTGTGTCGGTGGAGGAAAGACGACGATGAGGGGGGGAGGTGGTGGTAGCGGTGCTGGTGCTAACGTCGACGTCATCCTCTTCCGAGCCCCAGTGATCTTGAGTGGGGTGGGTGGCGGTGGGGGAGGCTTGGAGGTTCTTTTGAAGGTTAAATACCATTGGCAGGGCGGCACTTGGCTTCTGTGCGATGTGGTCATCCCATAGTCCTTCCTCCTCTTCCCGTGCTTGCTCGGCCGCCCATGTGTCGTAGAGGAGGGCGATGCGCCGCATCAGCTGGTTCCACTCCTCCCGTTCCACCCGTTGGAGGTGAGTGGCCTTGTTTTCCTCGTCCTCCATAAGGGCCTCTTGTTCACAGTGATGCCTCCACAGTAATGCGCGCTCGGCGGCACAGTCCATTTCAATGGCCGCTCGGTGACTTTCTTCCTTTTCGAGGAAATTTTCATACAAGAGTCGCTCTCTTTCGGAGGCGTCGATTAATAGTTGACGGATAATTTGACGCGTTTCCTTCCGCTCTTGGGCATTGATCATCAATTGAAAAGTGAAGATAATGTCCTTTTGCTCTAGTACGAATGATACAAAGCTCTTTCTCACCTTTTCCAGTCGTAGTGCGTAGTATAAGACACCCAATGCAGGGGCTATTTCGGTTTCGAAAAGTCTTGCATACTCTTCAAGAATATTTTGTTGACAGAGTTTTCGCCGGTAACTTTCTTCCTTGAATAAAACTTCAATGTCCTTCTTTAAGGAGGTAGAGAAGGTAGGCGGCGGTGCCGATGATGGCTCGACCCGGGAGGCTGGCGGAGGTGGTGCGAGGGTGGCCCCTAGGGAAGAGAACAGGGTACCGGTAAGACCGCCGCGATAGGGAGGCGAAATACCAGGAGCGGTTTCATCCTCCCGGCGGTGGTTTCCCGCCTTTATCTTACTCTGCGCTACGTTCTTTTGCTGCTGTATTTCCACCACGCGAGTGATTAGCCGATTCTCCCGCTCCACCCCCTCCTTCTCCTCGTTACCTTGTAGAGCACACCGGAGTAGCTTCACCCCAGAGGGCGTTACGAAGGAGGGTTGGGGATCCGGTAGAGTAGCGTCACCATGCAACAGGTAGTGCAGTACCGCGGGCTTTACGTGCTGTTGAATGTGCTGGTGTACCGCCTCCGACTCCATGCGGTGAAGGGAGTCCCCCTCTTTGCGAGTGTCTTCGTTGAAGAATCGACCTCCACAGTACTCTTGGTAAAAATACGGACTCACCGTGAAGCGCAACACCTCTTTTTCTTCTTTTCCTTTAATCTCTTCCCTACACAGCTGCGTCGCACTGTGCTGCAGTAAGCGACGAATATCATTTCGAAAAGATGAATCGGCGTTGGAGTCGATGGATTTATTTTTCGAGAGTAAAACCTCTTCTAACCCCTCCAGCAGCCACAATCGCATCAGTTTATCAATGTTAGAGAACCCCCCGTCCTCGTGGTGATTCTTGGTGAAGTATTTTAGCACTAGGGTACACAAAGCGTCACAGGAGTCGTCAATACGGTTCATGAATTGTGTGACAGCGGCTACCGCCGTGTTGTTGCTGCTACTTCTCTCCTGGTCCTCACCGTGAAACAGAACAAGTGTGGAAAGCAGAGTAGAGAGGGTGGTGGGTGTTTCCTTCACTAATTCCTCCTCCCCGTTTTCGCTATCCTCCATCGACGAACTGCACAAGACACTTTCTGCAATTGCTTTCCCCACTATATACCGAGTCACGTCCCTCTTGAATACCTCACTCAGCACCACCATACGTTTCGCGTCCTCCTCTTCCTTCTCTCGACCGTTGAGGACTTCCCCTAAAGGACTCAGAAGCGCTATAAAGAAGAGAGAGGGACACGGAGGGCAGTAGGCGGTGGTGGACTCGGGAAGGTAGTAGTGATGGTCGTACCTTGTAAAAGAGGGTTTACTGTTGAAGTTTCCTTTGTCGTCGTCGGAGTCCAAGACTTGAGAAAGCGCCAAAAGAAGTCGATACTTACTTTCATTGTGACTATTTTTATTACGCCCTTTTTTATCATGGTGGTTATTATTTCCTTTGTGCACTGCAATCTTTAGCTGTTCGTGCATGTGGTCTGCACCCTCCGCCACCACGGCTGGCGTGGGTACCAACGTAAAAAGGGCCTCTAGACATTGAAGTTTGACAAGGCCACACTCCCGCCGAAGCGGCTGTTTCCTTCTCCCCCTTTCGTCGTTATCGTCATCTGACGACTGACCCTTTTGCCCTGCGTGGAGGACCGTCATCAGTTTCAGCACGAGGTACCGGATTCGGTCCGCACACTCCCCAATGGATATATATTTGAGAGGGGTTTGGTGGTTTGCTGGAGTGGAGGGTGGTAACGGCAGAATGGCGGCCGTCACCACTGCGGCTGGTAAGAGGTTAATTTTGTACAGTAAAGAGGGATACACATGAAGTATCAAAGGGCGTAACAGAAGGAGAAGGAAAGACGGCTCGCTGGGATGGACGGTGGGGTGTGCCGAGTGGAACACAAGGAGCTCTTCGACTGTTCGTTGGAGTAGTGGTATATTGGCACAGAGCAGCTTAGGGTCGTCGACACACCACAGTAGTTCCCAGAGAGACCGCCATAGAGAGAGACTGTGACTATCACGGTGACTGGTGTCCCTCCTACTATGGTCTTCCCATCGACGTTGCAAGAAAAGGGTATATGCCGCCCCTTTAGGATGACTCCAGTAGCGCGACAGCAGTGTCATCAGTAGAAACAGTCGAACACTATTACTATTACCACCACCGACGTCCCCCCCCTCGCTAGTGTTGGGGGGCGTTAAAGTTGCATAACGACCGCTGCTGAATTCATTCAATGGTAAATAACGGAGCAGACTAAAATCAGAAAGATAAATTCCTCTTTGGTGGGCAGAGACTGTTTTAGCATCTCCTTGATGAGAAACCTCTTCTGACATCGATTTCCATATAGTGATGAGCTCGTTTGCCATCTTGTTGCTATTGTTATTATTATTATTATTATTATTTCTATTACTGTGGCTAGTATTCCTGGAATTCTGCGCTGAATTGCCATCCACACCATCGTCACCACAATTGCACAAGAACAGCACCACCTCCGCCCCGTCCCTTAAGGCGGTAAATGTATTCCTTTCCTGTCTATGGCCATTTTCCCTTTTACCACCCTCCTCCACTTTCTGACTCGAAAAGTCCACAATCTTTTGATGAAATACTTCACCCATTCTTCTCCATAGACGCATCACAAAGAGCACAGAACTCTGTCCATTCTGATAGCGGCGGTGATAAAAGTAATTCCACGGAAATTCATTTTCCATTTGAGTTATACTAATACCTTTTAATAAAAACGAAGGAAAACACTTTTGCATCAACACACTTTCTACCGTTATTTTGTTGATGGGGAGGACGGCGGTGGGTTCCGGTTTCCCTTCCTCTTCTTTTGTATCACTGCTCCAACCACTATCACTGCTACTACTGCTACAACTATCGTCCCCAAACTCTGTTTTTAGGAATAACGCCAGCGGAGAGGACAGCCACTGTTCAATTTTGTCGTTAATTATGGCTAACTCCGCCTCTGTGTTGTGGTTTGGTCGGGGTGTGTTGGATTCGATTTGGTTGCATTCGTTGACAATATCGACAAGACAACAAAACAGAGAGTAGGAAGGGTGAATCACGTTTTTATCGATGGCAATATACTCCCACTGACAGAATAAACGGTACACATCCTTTATACGAAGAAGCGAAAGGGTAGTTCCACTCTCGGCGACGACAAGGGGAGCCGTCAGTGTCGTAAGACTGCGAGACAGTGATTCATCCCAGAGGTGCTGAAGTAGTAGGGTCTGTAACAGCGCGATACCGCTCCCTCCATCCCCTTCCTTAGGGTCCCGCATTTGCTCTACACAGTCCACCAGATCCTCGAGAAGAATCTCTAACGGAGAGGTCTTCTTCTTGTGTAGGTAGAGAAATACAAGCTGCAAGTAGGAATGGAAAAGGGTAGTAGAGTGGTTTGAGGCGGCCGTGTCACCTGTCTGGGTGTCGTTGGACGAGGAGGAACTTTGATACGCCATGTGTAGTACGACCTGAATCAGTAGCTGAGTCGATTTGGACAGACAGTTCGTGTCAGAGGAGGAGTTGGTGTAGCGAGCCCCTAGTAGTGACATCCATACATAGTAGACACTAGTCTGCCGGGGAGGATGGGGGCCGTGGTCGGCAGCAGAGGAGGGGAGGGGGTCATTCTCCATCCAATCCAACTCTATTAGGAAACGGTTCAAGTTTTCTTTGAATAGCCCTGCGAGGGTGCGAATGGCGTTGACGGACGCTACGTCAAAGTGGAGCTGAATTTCCTGCACCGCCGACTGTACGGTGTCGAACAGACCAACTAAAGGAGTGGATTGGGGATTCGATTGAATAAACTGTTGCTGCAACTTAATGTCCAACAGAAACAACACATTCGTCAAATTCTGGTGGCGTTGTTGTGCCTTCTTTTTGGTGAATTCCCACAAGTCCTTCAGCACCATCATTGCTGTCTGAAATTCCTCCTCCTCTCCGTCCGTAGTAGTTTCACTGTTCTGTTCTTTCCTGCGGTTGTCGTATTGAGCGGCGAGTGTTTCAACGTACCGATTGTTCTTCTCGATTGTATGGAAGCCGTCATTGCCATCCTCCTTCTTTGTTTCTAAATACCCAAGCCCTTCGATGGATTGTGTTGTGTCCACGGTAAGGTTGGTAAACAGGTATACCAGGGTTAACCCAGCGGATGGTGAAGAAGTGCTGTCCTCATAGACCGCACAGACACACTGTATGTCGTTGAGAGGTTGTTTCTTACCGCACCATGGAGAATAAAAAGCAGAGGGAATCCGATAGGAGGCTCCCTTGTCGTTCTGCTGCGGAGGAATCTTTACAGAGAGGTGGTTCCAATCCCAGCTGGTACCACCCACACGCACGGAGGGATTCCAAATAACATTGGCGGTATCCACTTTTACACACTTTTTCGACAAGAGGGTATCCTTCTCGCTAGTAGGGGTCGTCGTTTTTATTCCTGTTGCGACCTCCTGACTATTCAGATGCTCGTTTTCAAAGGTTGCCTCCCGTTGAAGCACCTCCAGCTCATTCCAGTTGTAGTGGTGTACTAGACCGTCGCTTATACTTTCTTCTCCTGGGGGATCAGAGAAGAAAACTTGCACGACACAAGCGTCCTCTAAGGGAGAACTTTCCGTCTGAGGTTTCTTCTCAGAGTCTAACTTGAGTAACAAGACGATTTCCTCTTTTTCACTTTCGTCCAAAAAGTGGTCAATTACGGTATTCATATCATTCAATTGTTGTTGACTGGTGTTTCTATGCTCCTCTTCCTCCTCCTCTTCTTCTTCCCCCACCTTGGCTGCTCTGGTGGGATCCACCGTCGCACGGACGGAGGCCCCTAGAATGACACTACCTCCACCTCCACCACTTCCTTTCGCGCCCTCTGTGGGTACTACAAAATGGGGAAAAAGCTTTTTCATTCGTTTGTTGGTTACTCTTTTCGGGAGACATCCAATATAACCATTCGAGGGGGCCGCAGACACCCACTGAAACTCGGAAGGAGAAATGGAGTTGGGCTGGGATTCGCGCACTGTGGCACCCCCGCTCTTCTCTTTTCTCGACCGTCCAGCGTGACGGAGTATCGTTCGCCCTACACTATTGCCTACTGTTACCGCACAAGGGGCGGAAAGGGTCCACGTCAGGTCTACTCTCCCTACAACCATCTCCCATGCCCCGTCCTCCTCTCCACCCTCACAGGAGACTAAATATTCTACCGTCACGGTGCTGGCCGACGTGCCGCGGTCGACGACGGCGAGGTGAAGCAGCTGTAACGTTCTACTACCCCCACTGGGAAGGACGGAAGGCTCTAGCGGGAGGCAACACACATCCGATGTGAACCCCAACCGCCATTCTTGGGTCCACGGAGAAAAGATCCAGTCCCAGAGGAGAGGAGGGCTGTGGTTCAGTGTGTCGGTAAAAGGAGGGGACTAGCACCGCCTGTGTGGAGAGGAACACCCCACCACAGGAGCCGGTCAGCATACTGTCTGGGATGGGCTGAGCTGTATAGACACGAAAGCGGTTCATACCACACACACTATTACTGTTAATACTATTATTATGATTATTATTACTCTTGTCCACATTACCTGTCGTAACGTTGGGAAGAAAAAACGGGGTCCACTGATAGACGTAAAAATGGTCTCCATTGTCTTCATTTAAATCGACCCGGACTTCATGTACCTCTTCCAGAAGCAGAATACAACTATCCGAAAATGTTTTACTATGAAAAGAGTACTGAACAAGTGGAATCACTTTATCGTTGTTGTTGTTGTTGTTGTTGCTGCCATTGGCCCCTTCGGCGGAGGCATTAAAAGAGTATTTTTTGGTTACTAAGAGAGACATTTTTTTCTTTGTTTCTTTTTTATATGAAGGATGAAATAATAATAATAAAAAAAGAAGTGTAAGAAGTAATTATTATAAGAATCTCATTATTTGTTTACCGTTCCGTTTGCTTTCATTTTATACTTTTTAACTATTTTATTTTAATTGTTGTTACTTCTAAATGCTGGTAACATTTTTTTCTTTTGTTTTCTTTTCCTTCTTCTTGTGTGTAAAACTACATTAACGAATGCATAAGGACATTCTCTAAAATCCCTCTAGCGATCGCGTACAGCGGGGGTGTCCCTTCTAATGGTGTCATTGGGGCGGAAAGGGTCTGTGCCTCTTGTACCGTCGTGTGGGCCCGCCGTGCCTCTTCTTCCATCTCACTCTGCGCGAGTGGCAGGTCACTAGTGTAGTAGGCGAAGCGGGTGGTGAGACCGGGATTGGCGATCCCTTGACGGTAAAAGTCCTCAATCACACGAGCGAAGTAACTTCCCTCCATTTCCGTTCCCACACAATTCCAGACGTACTTGTAGTACCGTAGGAGGGAAACATTCTGCAACATGGTGCCGGTGACGGTGAGTACCTTGCCGTGGTGTATCGCCACTCGCGGCCCCGCCAGTTCCTGCAGCCGCTCCGCTGTAAAGTCCTGGTTCCGACAGCTCCGCAATTCGTCTTGGTTGTCCTCCAGAATGAGACTGGACTTGGACAGGAGAACATGAGTGGCGAGCTGGATGTCGCCCCGCTTCCCTCGCAGACCCCCCGCCTTCCCCATCACACTCACACTACGGATCCGCTTCCCAAAGGCGCTGAACAGTGCCCTCGCGATACCTTCCGCTTGAGCCCCAAACGCAAAATCCATATTGAGAATAAAATGTTTTTTGCGTCGGTGCGAGTGGTGACAGTTCTTATCGGCACAGCCCTCCGCCGGAAACGTGGCGGTATCCTTACGAGAGGGAATGGTAGGGGGACTGTGTTCGCCTGCTTCCGTACCAAACTCACTGTTTCGCTGGGAAACGGGGGAACTAGTAGGGAGTTCGACGGACTGAGAAATCTGCTCCCAGTTACACCCATTCTGCTCCTTTTCAAACCGTGTTTTTAAAGAGTTGCGAATGGTGGCGTCAATGGAGTCGAGGTCGATGCGGTAGACTGGAATCACATCCACCTGCAGCCCTGTCATGGCGGTATCCTGAATGACGGTAAACCCATTCACCCCTACGGACTCATTCAGCTCTTCTTTGAGGTCTGGGCGGACGTTTTGTACAAATCCCTGGATCGCCACGTACAACATGTCATCGACGTTGTTCCAGTCCTCTATGTTTCCTAACCGTTTTATTTCGTTTTTCTTTACATATTCCAGCACCTCGTCTCGGTGACGACGTAAAAAGGTACCGAGTAAGTTTTTCATGCAGTGGGTATTACTACTGATAATGTCAATGCTGACGTCGTCGGGGAGAGAGGAGGAGGAGTCGAGTCCTAATTTCTCCAGCACATGGCGGCGTAAGTTGAGGGCCCACTCATAAAATGGGTTCGTTTGAAATTTTCTAGAAACACTGGGGTCCACCCGCACGTTGTACTCCTCTCGGTGCATCATGATTTCATAAATGCGCAGCAAAGTGTCCCCTTTCCAGTTATTGTACAACCCGCGTTGCTCTTCCGCGTTGAGGGGCATGTTGTTCAAGATATTTTTCACCCGTGTATGTTCCTCTTCCGCACTGACGACGATCTGTTTCGCCTCCTCCTCCTCGCGCTGTCGTAGGTAGTCATCGAGAACATCAATGGCTGGAGGGTGCACCATACCCTGTATCCGACCCCTCAGTTTATTGCTCTCAATCAGATGAACACAGAGCATCGTGAGGAAGTCGAGCAAGTCGGTAAAGCCGTCTCTCAACAGCACAAGGGTCTTCCCTTCCATCCCGAGGTGCCACGTACAGCGGCGTCGTTCTTTGGTGAGGATGTACGAGATAGCCGTGCGTGCCTTACGGGATTGGTCGGTGGGCTTGTGAATGTCGGCACCACGCGCCTCGTTGCGCATACGGGTAGCGATAAAAGGGGGCAGCGCGTGGACGAGATCAAAGCAAAACGTGGTCGTTAGATTCGCTGGAAGGCGGTTGATGGCGTATCCCCAGGCCCCAGTGTCTAGCTCCTTGCTGTACAACTTGGTGTGAATCACATTGTGTATTTTAGTATACGCATCCAAAATCATCCACAGAGGGAGGTATTCGTTTTGTGCGGTGGAAGGGGAGAAGACGTACCGACAAAACTTTCGGACGGGGCCGAATACGTCGAAGGAGCTGGTGATGAAACCGCCCACTCCTTGGGCAAACCGGACGTTGCGAGCCAGCGCCTGGTAGAGGATATCGATTGGTACGAGGCAGACCACCGTCTTGCGTGTGGCAGAACCGGCGCAAAAGGTGAACTTGGTCTCGGTGCCAAACACGCAGTTCTCTACCCCAAAAGTCTGCCCTGGTACGATGGCGGCGAACACCACGGAAGGGGTCTCTTCCTTCGCCTTCTTGTCGTCACGGAGGGACTCACTGAGCTCTAAAATATTGTGGGTTTGGGGGCGGGGGTGGGTGGGGGAGAAGTTTTTTTTGGCGTGAAAGGTTTCCCCTTTGAGACCGTCCTCCGGGGAGCTGTCACTCTTAAACGCATGCACCTCCCCCCACATGACACAGTAAACGTGTTCTACCCGAGTGTTTTCATGGAGAATGACCTCCCCTCGCAGATACTCCCGCCGAAGTGTGTTGGATAGCACATAGCTAAAGTCCTCTTCCTCCAGCATACAGAAGAGCTCAGAGTGTTGTAGAAGCCATTTAATCTCCTCGTCCGTCTGAGCCGCCTTGCCACGCTCGATAATGACATCCAAAATACGGTTGTTATTCACCCCGTACGACTGAGAGTCGTTTTGAAAGAACACACTCTGGGCACTGACCAAGATGTCGTCCTCGCGCCAATCCTTGGGAGGGACCCGTCGTCTAGGCGGCGTGACAGAGGGGTCCTCCCCCTCTTCGTCGACGGGGTCCGACTCATCGCTCTCTCTATCGGCGTCATTGATGGTATCCTGAATCACTTCATTCACCCTTTCCCCATTCCCATCCTCGGAAAGCGCTCGATCCGGAAGACCCGTCTTCGCAATTCTTACCTTTTTCATCAAATCCAAAAAGGTCTGCTCCGCCTTTTCCTTACTAAACCTCGCGCGGTCCGGCATACTTCCCAGACTGCGACTTTGGATAGGCGTTGCATTGCCGCTCTGGCTGGGTGTACTGGCATGGGTCTCTGGGATGGCCTTTCGTTGAATGGTGGCTTTCACCATATCCAAAAGAGGGTAGTGGCTGGAGGACCGGGTGGTACTGCTGGCCCCGGGGAGAGGAGTACTAGGGGTGCGGGGCTCTGGGTCGGCCGAGGGGGTGGGAGTGGGGGTGGTGGTCTTTGTGGAGTCGTCCGGGGTGGAGAGGGACGGCTTCTCTGGGGTTACAAGTTGTTTTGGTGGCATTGGTAGGAAAAAAGTTAAATACTATATAAAGTGGAAGAAAGCAGTGTAATAGACGTACGCATAAATGTATTTATATATGTATGTAACTGTTCGGTTTTTTTTTTCCTTTTTCGTAATGAAGAGAGAGAAAGAGAGAGAGAAAGAAGGCCAACTGTAATAATAGCGAGTCCACTTACACTCCGTTGACGGCAAAACAAACAAAAAAAGAGAGGGACCATAAATTATTATCATGTAGAGACTGAAAAAGAAACAAGAAAGGACAGCACTTTTTTATTCTGTATTTTCAGGTAAGAAGAAATTATAAAGACATTTTTTTTTATTTTATTTCTATTTGGCTTTGTCCGAGCCACCACCAGCACCAGTACCACCACGGTCTAGCCCGGCGATGAGGTTGAGCATCCTTTTTACTGCCGTATCGTTAGTCTCGACAGTACTATTCGCATTACTGTTGGGGTCTTCATGGGTGCTGTGCTCACTCAAAGGGTCTGAGTGTTCCTCTCTCTGCCGCAGCTGTTCCTTGGCGTAGGTGGAAAGGGATTGAATGTGGGTCAGCAAGTTACGGAGCCGGGGTAGATTACTGTCGGCTACCCCTAGTACCGTAGGCACAGTAGGGGGTCGACCGGGGACGAGGAGGGGAGTCGTCTTTTGCGAGTCTGGCGGTGCGTCACCGGCTCCGTTAGAGAGGGGATTACCACCAGTCACGTCTCTTCCTACCGAGGCGCTGCTGGCAGGAGAAAGGCTGCCGGAGTGCTTCGGGGAGACGGCAGTGGCAGTGGCGGCGGTGGTGTTACGGGGCTGGAGGATGGATTGGAGACCTCGGGCAATCTCTTGCAACTCCTCCCCTATTCGGAACAAAGGACTCTCTGCGCTCTTTTCAGAGGAGACGGACTGGAAGCGACTGCTGTGTTGGCCAGGGGTCTCGGAGGTGTGTTCGCTCTCCCCGTTGTGTGTCGCGATTAACTCCTGATGTTTTTGAAGAGTTTCCTCGGTGAGGACAGGACTGCCATTGCCGACGTCGTACCGGATAGCGGCACGGCGTCCAGCGGCGTCTCGGGGGAGTACATCGGCGGAGATAGTGGTCTGCGTCCCTCCCAGGTAGCTCTGAATCTTTCCAGAAGCCGCGGTGTTCATCAGTGGCAGTTGCAAATCTTCCACCATAAAAAAGGATCGGTTCACCACGCCAGGGCGGGCGAGCTCCTGACGGCTGATCGCCCTCAGCCCACTCCCACTGTCCTCGTGCACCGAGCTGCTGACCTCTGCCTTTGGATGGAGAGGGGTTTGGTCGGGACTACGGGCTGAAGGGCTGCGACTACTGCGACGGGAGGCCGGTCGACTGGGGGATACACTTTCCACCCCTCTATCTTCCCCTATGGGGGTATGACTCTTCCCAGAAGGGCCGCCTAGTCCACTCAGAAAGTCATTTGCGGCACTGTTCAGAACGTCGTCAAGGTTACCCCCCATAAAACTGATATTTTTATTGAAACTAAAGTTAAAGAAGGAGGCGTTGGGGGCTGCAAAACTCTTATTGGTGCCCACGAGTGCCGTCATGGGGTGATTACTGCCGGTAAAGTGCCGGGAGAAACTTCGGTTCGTGCCTGCGCTGGACTCCGCTACTACATTCGGATTGGGGAGCACCGAGTTGGAGGTCTGGGGACCGACACCATTGTCGTCGTCGCTGGAATCGAAAAAGTCGCGCTCGACACCGTCATCGGAAGGGCTCGAGAGACTTTTTACTCCCTTTTGTCTTTCTCCGGCGACACCAGTGTCCTGACCCTGGCTGTCTTCTGGGGCGACAGTCTTGGATCGCTTCTTTGGGGTGGGCGAGGCATCCTCGGTGGGAATGACAATTCCAGGTTCGTCATCACTGCTTGAAGTGGGGATACCCTTCACCCTTCTCTTGGGGGATCTCTCTGGACTACTGTGAGCGCGGCTCGGTGTGGTGAGATGAGAGTCCTCTCTTCTATTCACCTTGACCTTAAAAAATCCTTCGTCGTCGTCATCGTCGTCGTCGTCGTCACTTTCTTCTCCTTCGTTAGAACTAGAGTCAAAAAAGTCTCTTGTCTTTCGCCTCGATACGGTTCGACTACGCTCCCGGTCTTCTGGCTCCTGAAACGCGACGAACTGGTTTAGAACATATAACAATTGGGCCCGCTTTAGAGCCTGTAAAGCGGATTTGGTTTGTTCATCGGCGGCTTCATTAAAGATGCTGAATTGGAGTAGTTCTTGCGCGGTGGCGCGCTTCGTGACGTCGGGGTTCAAACAAGCGGCGACAAATTCAATAACGGAGGGCGGTTCATCAAAGAGCACCGACAGATCGGGAACATCGTTGAGGGAGGTGATATACTGGGTCAAACCAGCAGGACCTTTCACCTGTTTCACATGTGCAAAAGGGGGAGCGTTGGTGATCATCTCCAGTGCCACACAACCCAGGGACCAAATATCCGTCGGAAAGCTAAACCCGATCTTATTGCCGTCTTCATCGATTTCTCCAGCGGCCATACACTCTGGAGACATGTAAAGTGGACTCCCCTGCATCTCGTAGAGCAGCTGTCCCGGCTTTAACGTTCGAGCGGTACCAAAGTCGCCAATTTTTGCCATTCCGTCATGCCCCAGTAGCACGTTGGCCGTCTTGATATCACAGTGGACGTAATTCTGCGAATGAATGTAGGCCAATCCGAGCGTCACTTCGTGTAATAGCTTCTGAAAGCGCTTAAAATCTAATTTAGCTCCATTCTTGCTAAGTAAGTTTTGTAACGTCCCACCCGCCGCGTACTCCATAAATACCCGAATCACATTTTCCTCTTGATTTTCCTCGCAGTAAAAATAGTGAATGATATTGGGGTGTTGAAGGTTACACATGGTGGATATTTCCTCCACAAACTTTTCCACCTTCTCCAACTTTTCACTCCCTCTCCCTAACCGCATCTCTTTGACTGCCATTTTACCACCAGTGAGTACGTCGATCGCTTCAAACACTTCCCCAAAAGAGCCCTTTCCCAACAGTTTACCTCGCTGCCACGCCCCACGACTGTTCTTGGACAGGAGCGCCCTTGTTTGGGCGATCTTCTCGGCTTCCTGTTTCACCTGTGCTATTTTTTCCTCCGCCAGGCGGATGGCCTGCATGGCTTGCACCGGAGTGCACGGCTTTCGGAGAGTGATGAAGCCGGCTTTCTGGTACGTCTCTGCACTGACCAAATCGAACGACTTTGCACTGATAACAATCGCCATTTGACTGGACATCTCTCTTAGGTAGGAGATGGGGTCGGTGGAGACGTCGAGAGAGTTCATGATGGACTGCTGTAGGTCGATGATGAGAATATCTGCCACCCCCGCCAGTCGTTGTACATCAGCGAGACTACGCGCCGGTAAGACGGCGTGCTTACGCTCCCAGAGGTAGGAACACAACATGTTGCGGTGGGCGGCGGTGTCTTCTGCGACGAGGGTGGTAAAGTTGTAGGCGGTTTGTTCCGTCGTTGTGAGGGTGAGCTCCTGCACATCCTCTGTTTCCGACTTTGTCGGACCCTCGAGGTTTGCCTCCACGGAATCGGGTGCGTAGGCGAACACATTCGCGCGAGAAGTACTGCAAGAAGTGGTAGTCTCCGAGACCAAATGGTTCGGGAGGGCCTCTTCCACTGTGGCATTTTCCTCTTCCCCATCGTAGGCTCTCATAAAGGGAAGTAGGAACACTAAATTAGAATCCCCCGGGATGGACTGCACTTTAATGGTGCCTCCCTGCTTCTCTACCGCCGCACGGGCGCGACGGAACTGCTGCGTATGGGTGACCGTAACGTTACTTCGGGAGCTACTGATATCGGAATCTCCATCGTTAAGGGGGCGATCACACACCGCCTCAAACTCCACCGGAAAACCTTGTCCGTCGACATTGAAGTTGATAATCAGAAACTCTAGTCCGTTCTTTTCGGTAAGGGTCACCGTGATGGTCACCGTCGTGCTGTGTTCAATCCCGAGGCACATGTTCATAACGTACCGTAGACACTCGGGGAGGAGTTCGGCGTCGAGGTAGGCCTTCTCTGAGGTCAGCCCCTCAAACCGCTGTCGCACCGCCAACCCCTTTTGGACACATTCCCCTCCAAAGTCCATGATGACTTGCCCGATAAGTTGACGAATATTCATCACCCGAAGCCGCTCGGTGGAGACGGTAAGCGCACGATAGGTTTCCTCAAAGGTACGGAGTACCTCCGCCACCATCATCAGCCGAGTATCACTGTCCACCTCCGAGTTGGTTAAAATAGCCTGAATCTGTCCTGAAAGTAGTTGGGGCTGGTCAATGACATTCTGAGGACCACTCTTCACTTCTGTTCCAAACACCATCAACACCTCTGGGCAGTCCTCCCCCGCAGAGACGAGCGGAGGGACTACCGATAACTCTACCGTTGCTCTCGTTAACCCATCACTTCGTGCAAGGGTGTACTTTTTAGGATGAAGGCCGACGTCGTTCATAAAATCATCCACGTTTCCTGCGTAACTCCTTGCGTTGACGACGGCGTGGTACATCTGCTTTTGCTCCTTTTCATTGAGCAAAAAGGAGTAAATGTTTTGTCCCACCACCTCAGAAGCGGAGTAACTCAATAAACTCTCCAAAGAGTGGTTCCAGGCCGTAATTAACCCATCCTCCCGCAGCCCCACCACGATGGTGCGCACCGTCTTTGCAATCGCCGTCAGTGGGTAACGAAACACCCGCGTTTTATTATCGGTTGGGTCTACTTTCGACTTCTCCGCCGGGCTGGGAGGGACAATCATCCCGTTACTATCCACTTCCACATTACTAAACTCGGGAACAAACTCGGACAGACCCGGTGGAACGGTGAGAATGATTTCCCCTCCCGCCTCCACATCCCCAAAGAACGCTCGACTCATTCCGTCACTATCCCCAGAGGCTATGCGTCTCGTACGACGCGAGCTCCCCATCTTGGACAGCTCACTCCGTACGCTGGCATTGGCCACCTCATTGATGTAGTAATTCTCGTAGGTCGGACTGGTCGCCACAAACTCCTTCAGACGCTCCTGAATCGGTCCCGCTATCAGTTCAAAGTGTTTTCGCGTAATACAAGCGGTGACTACTCTTTTGGAGGTGGCAATGACGTCCGCCACCGTCAGATGGTTAAAGAGAAACTCCAACTCCCCCACCACATCGTTCTCGCCTAATCGCACCACCTCAACGCGCTTTCCATTATTCCTGCCCACCACTTTTACCGTACCACGCATGATACAATGCATGAGATCACCTCGCTGACCGAATTTAATAATGGACTGACCTCTTTTGTACGACTTACACTGCAGAGCTTCGGCAATTTTCATACGCTCATACTCGGGAAGGCAACGCAGAAAGGGAACCTTTTGCACCACGTCAACATACCGTTTCCTTTTTTGAAGGGAGTCGTTCATGACGGCGTGGTGGTAGTGGGCTTCATCTAATGTGTAGGTGGTACAGTTGGTGACACAGCGAACTGTAGCGGCGTTGGTGGCCTGCTTATACATCATCTCCAACTCTCCAAACGTCGCGCCGACGTGAATGGTGGAGACCGATCGACCGTTTTTAATCACCTCACACGCCCCCTCGCTCAGAATAAAGAGTTTCTCTTTCGGCTCTCCACCTTGTACTAGGATATCCTCCCCGGCCTGATACTCTTCTCGTTTCATGGCCTGCACAATGCCGTCAATTTCGGCATCCTCCATCCGAGAAAAGACATGACTGTTCCGTACCAGCCGCAAAAGTTGTCGCGCTTCTGAGGCGGTCTTCTCGGCACGAAGGGAAGATTTTAAACTTTGCAAAGTGGCGAAGGAGATGGGCGCCGCACTGACTGCTACACGTCTTCCTTCTCGTCCGGCGGTGGGAAGCGGCTCCTCCAACTCCAGTGGATCCACGGCGAAGGCGGTGGCTATCGAGGAGGAAGACGCCTGATCACTACGATCTTGTTGAATAGCTCGACTCACCGCATTTCCCATGAAACTAACCCCTCCGTGAAGCGCCATAATGTTAGAGGTGGAGTCGGACCCGATGGAGGTGTCGGTGTGGGTTTGATTCGTCCTGGTGGATTGGGCCCACCGGTCAGAGTACCGTCGACTGGCAGAGGACTCCTCTGGTGCTAGGGTGGAGGCGGCCTGTGCGGAGGACGTCATATCGGACACCGTTACGTTTGACCGTGACCCCATTGAGTTGTCGAACCCTTCCTCCTCCACCCTCTTGGTCAGTTGAATCAGTAGATCCTCCTTGTCGATCTTTTTAATCAAGTGAATCAGATGCTCCCTCAGTTGCTGCGGGTCCGATGGCCTTAGAATGCTGGTAAACTCGGCGAGAGCGAGAGAGGCGTTGGTGAGTGGCAAGTCCTCCCACTCCTTGGGCGAAAGGTCCTCCAAGGGCGCTGGTATTTGATCCTGTAGACGGTTACTACGGCCGATTAAAACCCTTTCCTCTGGGAGCGGGGAGTGAGACGGGGAGGGTTCTTCTGTGGTGGGGAGGAGGTTAGGGACTGTCACTACCGTCGCATCCACTGGGGTACTATCCTGTCTTTCCATGTCTACCTAAAATAATAATAATAATACAATATAATAATAATAATAATATGTACTAAACTTTCTCTTTTTATTTTTTTATTAGTTGACTAATTGATTAATTTTTTTTTTTCGTTCTTTTGAATATATGATAGTACTTTGAGCTTATTTTTGCAAGAAAAAAGGTGAGTGGGAAAAGGGAGAAAGGGCAGAAAAGTTTTACGAGAATCCAGTGATAATAGTATTTATAAAAGAAAACTTAATTCATCCTTTTCCTTTTTTTTTTTTTTGATCAATGATAACAAAAATTATGTTAAATAAAATGAAAAATAAAGACAGTTACGAAAGTTGTTAAAAAACTTCTTTTGCCTTGAGAAAAAAAAAAAGATAGAATGAATAAAGCATTCTGTGTTCTTTTATTTTTTCCTTTTCTTCTTTAGTCGAAGAGACCAAATCCCATATCATCATCGCCTTCTTCCTCAGCGGGGGCAGCCTCAGCCTTCTTACCGGCAGGGGCAGCACCACCGGCGGGGGCGGCGGCGGCGGGAGCGGCACCACCAGCAGGAGCGGCAGCGACACTGGTGGCGGCGAGCTTGCTGGCACCTTCGTTGATGAGGGTGTTAACGTCGCGTCCGGCGATGGACTCAATCACAAAAGCGAGAGTATCCTTATCGACATCGACACCGACGGCCTTGCAGATCGCCTCCACGTCCTCGGTGGTGGGGTTCGGCTTCGTCAAAGAGGCGAGCGCGAACGCGGCAACGTATTTCATGGACATGATGATGGGAAGTCTTTAAAAACTTTCGAGACCTTTTCAAGTAATAAAAATAGTAATAGAAAGAAGAGGGGAAAAAAGAGTAATAATAGAAGTAATAGTAGAGGTAATAATACAGACCGACAACCATGAAAAATAACAAGACAGACATAAAACTAAATAAAACAGTAGTTGAAACATTGATCTTTTTTTTTTTTATTCTGGAGAGAGTAGAATATTCTAGAGCCATATACCCTCTTATTTTTTTTTTTCAAGATTTTTTTACAAGCATAATGGTACATCGTAGAAGTGTATTCCACATCAAGTCTACTGTAGATACACTGGAGAGGCAGTAAGAAAGAACTCCACCAACGCCGCCGCCTCCTCTCGCTCCGTCTGAAGCTGTTGACGCACCTGTTGATCCACTCCCCCTCCTTGCAACATGCGGGCACTGCTCAGTCCTTGGATCGTCACCGGGCGGTTCATTAGTGCGGCGCTAAACACACGCGCGAGCAGTGGGGCGGTGGTTTCGTTCTCCTCCGCGTGCTGAGGACGGAGGAGAAAGTTAAGAAGGGACATGATGTAGATCCAAATGTTGGCCCTCACGTTGGGGAGTTGAGAGAGAAACGCTAATGGGGCCTTTCCCTTGGTCCTACCGGCACTGAGCGCTGCCTCATACATGGCAAAGGGCACCACCGGCTCCTGTAGGTTTTGGAGAAATTCCAGAATACAGTTGGCGACACACAGTACGTCGAAGGCACCGGGCTCGTGGGGTCGGGGGAGGGGACTCGCCTTGGTATCAATGTAGGCCATAATTTCCTTACACACGTCACTGTCAATGGAGGTCGTGAAAAGACCCAGTTTGGTGGGTTGTTGGGCTACCGCGTCCACCAAGAACCACAGCTCCTTTGGCACTTGTGGGACCAGATTGGCCAGCAACACATTATGGTCGACCTTGGCCTGGTAGGCATCGATGCAAGGGAGGGACCCGAGCAACAGCACATTCTCCACACTATTCCCAAAAATACTTGGCACTAGCACCGCCTGACAGTCAATCACGTGAGTGGGACCGCTCCGCACCATTACCAGCAAGGAGGCAGCGAGCGCTACCCGCCCGTGGGCCTCGTATGGCCTCCATCGACCCAGCCAAGACATGCATCGTGGATCGATGAGGGTTTCGATGGTGACCTCCTGACTTTCCCCCGGTAAAAGAGAGAACTCCAGCGGAGACACCCTCAACCACCCACCGTCGTTCACTGGCTGATCCGAGCCCGGTCGCTGTCGCAGCATCTTCACCACCGCAACGGAGTCGCCAGTGTTGGTTAGGTTTACGGTGCGTACAGTATCACAGTGATGGAACTGCAGTATCCCAAAGTCCAGTAAAGTGACATCGGTGGTGAGTTTGGCGCTGGAGGCGCGGTCGATGCCGAGGGACGTCGCCTTCTCTTTGAGCGACTTCATCACCTCTTCGCGCTTGGCGGGCACCTCGACCCGCACCGGCAGCTCCAGCGTGACACGGACCGGCTTGTGATCACTGCTCCGTACGTGCATGATGGCGTCGTGCTCTCGTACTTTCATCGCGTTTTGCCACCGAATTCGCTTACACCAAATACAAATACGGTCCGTAAAACTAGGAATACGCCTCTTCTCGCTGGTGTCATAGCGGTCGGTGCCCATGTCGAAGCGATAGGTGGGGAGATGGGTGGGGGTGAGGTCGCGAAAGCCTTGCCAGGGGGTGTGGGAGTTCTTCATCTCCGCCTTGAGCTGATCGTATTGCAATAAATCGTTAATATCCTTCTGGGCGCATTTGGCAATCGCGTCTTCGTAGGAGAGTTCTAATCGGTAGTTGAGGTCACCAGCGACGATAATAAAGTCGTGGTCACGGGGAAAGAGTTCGGGAAATACCATTTCTGGTACGACGCCAGTACTGGCGTTAATCTGCAAGTCCGATCGACGGGCCGCGTTAAAGTCCATACTTTTCAAAATGGTATTAATGTCTTCGTTTCGTTTGCTGACGTTGCTCTGTCCTGCTGCAAGATGGGCGGTGATGATACAGTACGTGGAACGATGGATGGAAAGGTGCACCCCCACCGCTCCTTTATTCCCCAGACTACCCAAGGCGCCGGTGGCCACGGTGGTGATGAGGAACTCTTTCAGAAACGGCAACAATCCACGGCGTATGTACACGCACAGAAGCAGCCCGACGAGCTGTTTGGGTTTCAAGGCGTAGTAAGGGGCGGGGGAGCTGGGCGAGGCGTCCGTGTCCGCCCCTACCGCGGCATTACAGCCAGCAATCCAAGGAGCAGAGGCCTCCGTCTCCTCTTTGAGCATCGCTGAGGCACTCATGTCCACCTCCTGAAAGGCCAGCACAATGACATCGGTGGATTTAGGCACGCCGTCTTCTCCCGCTATTTCCAGTGCCACCAAGTCGTTCAGAGGTAGCTGTGGTTTCTTACACCCAACATTAAACGTGGTAACGCTAAACGAGAGGGCTTCTTCATTACAGAAACTTCCTTCATAGTAGTGAAGTTCTTCCTGCACCCACTGATCCTCCGCCGATAGTCGCTGTAGGTAAAGATTTCCGTTATTTTTGTAGGCGTTATTATACCGAAACACATCCTCCGGTTTACCCCATTCCGTGTTGGGAAAGATACGTGGAAGACCTGGGAACATGGGTGGTAGTGGGGTGTTACAAGGTTACCTAAAATTTTGACTCTTACTAATAATAGCTGTGAAAAGAGGAAGAAAGAAGTCGAGAGCTGTAGAAAAAACAAATAAACAAACGATAAAAAAATTCAATACAGTGAGTGATGAGGTCAACAAACTGTAACGAGTAAGAGTCTTTTTTTTTTTTTATCTCCTTTGGAGAGCAAAGAGGCGGAACAGAAAAAGTTCTCTGTTCTACTGTGCTCCACATTGCATGGTCTGCACATGTGGAGTCTGAGGAAAGCGTTCTTCCTGTTGCGGGCCCTTTTTTTTTCTTCTTCTTTTTCTGTGTTCGTCTAGTTCGTGCGTTCCCTTCCGGCGTAGCGTCCTGTACTCTGTAAAAAGGCCCTCGATAATGCTCCAATTTACCCACCCGCTCCCCCGCGGAGACCGGCGTGCTCTCCTGCCGGTACTGCATCCCCTTTTCTACCGCCTCCAGTTGAGAAGGGGTTAACTGGTCTGGAAGCTTTACGGAGACTGGCACGTAGAGAGTACCCCGCTGAGTGGGAGAGTCCTTCTTTGGCATTCCCTCATTCGCCACGGTGTAGACGTGGTTCGGGGTAAAGTGATACTGTGGCTGTGAGGTACCAGTGGAGGTGGTGGTGGGCGGGGAGAGGTGAATAATACGACCGTCCAACAACTCAATGGGGAGGCGCAACTCGGGGTCGTAGAGACGAGAGAGTGGTATCGTGACATTGGTGAGGACCAAGTCACCCCCCCGCAGTCGACGGTAGTAGGGGTGAGGCAGCTCCTCGAAGACGACCACCACGTCCCCAGGTCGTGCATACCCCGGCAGCTTATCCCCATCCCCCGTGAGCCGCACCGAGTCACTATCTTCACTACCAGGGGCAATCACAACCGTTCGCACCACCACATTCTTTTCAATCCCGTTGGTGCAGTGTTTGCACGGGGAGGTGGGAGGCCCTCTGCCGCTACCTCTACAGCTTCCACACTCTATCGCCCCCAGGATCGTCTGACGCACTTTACGGCCTTGACAGACCGTGCAGCGTGGAGGAGCCTTTCCATCCGCCGTGCCGTAACCCCCACACGGTCGGCACGGTCTCCGCCTCGTGATGGCGATCTGCTTCTTCGTACCACAGTACAGCTCCTCTAGCGAGCACTCCAGTTCCACCAGTATAAGCGGTGGGGCCTCTTTCGGCGAGGAAGAAGAGGAGAAGCCCCCGCCACCAAAGAAGGTGGAAAAGATATCCATGGGGTTTACCCCAGAGGTAGAGAAGTGCGGGGAGGCCGACGGACCTCCGTCCTTGCCGTATCGGTCGTAGCGGGCTCGTTTTTCTTCATCGCTGAGTATCTCGTACGCCTCTGCCACTTTTTTAAACTTTTCAGCCGCCGATGGATCGTCGGGGTTTTTGTCTGGATGGTATTTTAAGGCGAGTTTGCGGTAGGCAGACCGAATCTCGCTGACGGAGGCGTCTGGGGCTAGTCCTAACGTGTCGTAGAGTTCTGTCTGCTTTACCATAATTTTTTCTCTCTTTTTTTTTTTTTGATCTCTACTGGCACTTCTTCGCCTAGCGAGTGGTATTCTAATTATTATGATAACGGTACATTTAAAAAAAGAAAAAAAAGAGAAAGTAACATGGAGAGAGAGAGAGAGGGAGTAGAAAGCAAAAGTGTAGAATTTGCCTTTTGTGGGCTGCATTCCCGCTTTTCACACGTCGTTTCACACTCAGCTAATGTTTATATATAAAGACCCCAAAATAAAATAAAGTAAAAAAACGATGAAAAAAGTTTTTAAAGGCACTTTCTTTCAAAGAAAAGGTCCTTAATACGATGAGTGTATGGGTTGGTGGGTCATAATGGGACCCTCTCACTGTACAACGCAAACATATAGGAATAAATATATAAATGTGTACTAATTATATAACTCGAAGATGCTGGTACAGTAAATATAATTAAATATGGAAAAATGAATACAGAAAATGAAAAAAAAAAGCCAATATTACAAAAAAAAAAAATGGGGCGGGGAAGGGAGGGGGAAAAATAAATAAATAAAAATATGTCTTGAAATGAGAAAAAAAAAAAAAGAATTCTACTCATTAGCGTCAGCGTCCTCCTTGGTGTGGTGAGAGGAAGCTGCCTCGGACTTGGCCTCCGACTTCTTTCCCTTGGAACCACCACCGATGCATCCACCGATGAGAATCAGTAAAGCGGCAATAAATTGAAGGGCGAAGGCGGCGACGGAGAGACCAAAGGCAGCACCGTATTTGTAAAAGTCTCGGATAAACAATTTGGGGAAAGTTCCAATCTGGCATCCCTTGTTTCTCGCACCCGCCTGGCAGGCGAAGCAGATGCAGAGGAAGATGGTGCAGAACAGGGCGAGAATGCCTGGCACTATCCCTGACATGCACCCGCAGCCGGCCACCAGCGCGAGAATAAAGGTGAGAAGGACGAAGAAAATGGAGATAATGGCGAAGGCGGCGGCACAGGTCATGAGCTTGTCCACGGAGGAGCAAGGGAACCCATGATCGACGACGCCAGGCTTATTACGGTACACTTTATGTGCGCCACATAGTTTAATACCCCACATGGAGTAACAAGTTCGAGAACCATCAAAATTTTTGACCTTGCTGCGGAACACATCCAGCGGTGTAGCCACCACGATGAGCACCAGCACAATGAACTCCAGTACGGCTCCAACAATAATCAGGGGGGACATGCTCCTACCTCCTTTAGCGTTACTCGATGTGTCCTCTACGGGCTCATGATTCGAGACCTGGGAGGACTCCTTGGAGTGGGAAGAAGGCGAGTTGGGGGCAGACATGATGGAAAGAGATGTGGGTAATGTAGAATGAATAGAAAGCTTAACTCTAACGAAAGTGTTAGTGGAAAGAGTGAGAAAAAAACAGCGTTAAATGTGTAAGTGTACAGTGGTATTTTATTAAAAGAGAAATAGTACCAATATAAACGATGCAGTAAAAAAGAGAAGGGAATATAGAAAAACAAAACAAAACTGTTTTGTTGTTATATAGTACACTATTATTATTATTATTATTATTATTAATCGTTTCCATCCTCACTTGGGATTGTTTTTCTGACTGGGGTCCACCGGACCAGAGCTTCTTGCCTTTTTGAATATCTTCTCTAACTCATCGGCCTTCGCCTCTAGGGCCTCCTGGGCCGCCAGGTCCTCCTTCGATTCGTCATCCAACATGTGTAGGTTCTTGAAGTAGTGCTCTCCCGCCCCATCGTGTTCTACCATTGTAATTAAATCGAACGGAAGAAATCCATAACGAAACAGCGCAAAGGGTCGGCTGATGGCAAAGTTATAATGACGGCATAACTCCTCTCCTGGCTCGATATCACAGAGGGAGTAGATGGTGACCGCACCTTTTCCCCCCAACGCCGGGGTAGGACCCATGCGGACGCCAATATTGGGCCGATTGCTGTGGTTGAGCATATCCAGGAAGGGCACCATCGCGAGGTCTGAAGGGTCAGGGATGCGACGGAGCTGCCGCCAGTGTCGCCTCATGCGGCGCATCCAAGCACTACCGTCGTAGTAGTCCTCCGGGGGTGCGTGCTCCGCCCTCGCGATGACTAATCTGGTAAAACGACGGAAGTGTTCTGGTTTAAAAGGCGGCTGCACTGCCAGATAGACTTGATTCATCGCCAACTTAAACTGTGTGGTGAGATCGTCAAAACTGTTTCGCTGCCAGTTATCCAGAGACATGCCATACATACCTAATATGTAGTCTTCATTAAAGTCTTCGTCGTCCAGCATACGGGCCCACGGGTTTGCCCCCTCTCGAAGCACCTCAATACTCTTCTGTATATCCTCTTCGCTTTTCTGACGGGAGATATCAGGTAGTTGACTTGCAATAGAGCTAAACTGCAGTCCGAGGTATATTTGCGGTGCCATCATTTTAAACTCGTTACTCTTAATAGCGTTTTCCACGTCGTGGACGCGTAGGTGCTGCATCGTGTTGGGCTTAAGATGAATGTTGGATACGCGGTAGAGGGAGGTGAGGGGAATGGTGGCGATGACCTGATTTTGCTTCACGCGCTCAGACGGGTGCAGAAAAATACCTCTCTGTTGGGAGGATCGCACCCCAATGTACGTTTTGAACTGAAACTGAATATTGAAGTGGTGCTCACAGGAGGCGTAGAAGTCGGAGGGGAGGGTGGAGGTGGATGGGTAGAGCACTTTACCTATTTCCCTCGTGAAGCGAGTCCTTCTCATGTGTTAGCTTCCTCTATGATTGACTCCTTTTTAATATGACTTTTTTTTTTTAATGAATTGGAAGCGATTTAGCGACAAGTACAAAAGGGGGAAAAAAAAGAGAAAGAGAAAATCATAAGAATAATAATGTTTACGTATACAACTCGAAACGTCGTCCAGTTGTATTCCATAAAAATAAAATAAAAAGGCACTCGCAATTTTTTTTAATGGATTATTTGGCAGCAATGTGACACGGTACGATAATATTTTTTTTTTTTTCATTTCGTTTCCATTTCCTCGGACGTAGTGGAAAACGAGGGTGCACTCTTTCCAGAGTTTCTTTTTTTTTTCCCCCCCGTTTACAGGAAGTGCTTCTTCTTGAACCATATGAAAATGGAGACGGCAATGGTCAGCATCAGCGCGGCACAGTACACCTCACCGTTGGGGTTGCTCAGTAGGGGAAGACCATCAAAGTTCATTCCATACACCGCCGCAATGAAGTTAAGAGGGATAAAAAAGGCACTAAATAACGTCAGCACTCGCATGAGTTCATTCACCTGGTACGACGATAGTTGAAAGAGGAGTTGTAGGACAGAGTCGGCGTTCGCGTTGAGCTCGTCGGCGAGGGATTGTACGTGGGACAGCTCGTGTTGTACTTCTTGGTAGTCGACGTGGGAAGGGAGCACCTTTAGCGAGGAGGAGATGTGAGAGTAGGCGTCCTGGGTGAGGGTGAGAGTACGTCCATACACGGAGGCGCGGCGTTTGATGTGGTAAATCTCTCGTGCCAGGTGTGCCCGGTTACGACTAGAGGAGAACAGTCCCGCTTCATATCGATCGAACTCGACGATGCACTTGGATATGGCGGTACTAAACGTGTGAATGGATTCCTTCACAAAGTAGTGTAGGACATGACGCGGGGTCGTCACCGCCCTCTCCTCGAAGAAGCCCTCCCAGTCCGCCCTCAGTTCCTCTACAAAGTTACACTGCGCTCGGTGCACCGTGACGATTCTTTCAGACGACAGAAACATGGTAAATCGATTCGTAAGCTCCTGCACACTATCAGTCTGCTTATTGGTGGTGGCGGAGACCGCATAGCGAAGGAGAAGGGCCCGTATCGTCTTGGTGATGGTGGCCTGAGGAAGCAACATCGGCTGTGCACTGTCTTCCACCATCACCTGGTGCATTTGGAGACCTAGCAGTATTTCCTGGATACTTTCCTTGTACTCGGAGAGAGAGGCGGTGGGGTGGGCGGATATATCGATCCAGTCAAAGGAGCGGTCCGGGGCGGAGAGACAGGAAACGAGCAGCTTGGATGGTACCCGTGCTAGCCCAGTGATTTGCTTCACCGTCTGATAGTTCATGACCGAGAAACTGGTCCGGACCCCACCAGAGTGCAGACCCGCCTTAGCAAAGTCCGCCCCCAAGCCGTTGATGAGATGACTTTGAATCACTTTATTCCGTTTTTGTACTTCTTGAAGAAGCACATTTGGGTCATCGTTTTTGGGCTCCTTTTTGGTGGTGTCTGGTTCGTTTGGCTGCAGAGGTTCAGGGGCGGTAGGCTCGGTAGTACTGGTGGACGCCTTGGTAGGGTCGTCCGGGGGGTCCTCTGACACGCCTGGGAGAATATACCGTCGTACGTGTCTTCGGGGGAGATTGCGGGTGGAGAGGCGCAGGGGACTGGGCGGGGAATCGGAAGCGGGTGCAGTACCATCCTTTTCTTTTCCCGGAGGCTCCGAGTGGGAGTCCTTCGAGGAAGAGGCAGAGGCCCCGAAAGAGGAGGCGTATAACTCCCCGTCTGCTTGCTCCGGAGGCGTGTCGGAGTGAAGGGCCGCCGCCCTAGACCGTCGCAACATGCTCTTATGGGAGTAGGCGCTGACCCCTCGGTGGGGAACCTGGCACAAGGGCCCGTAGGCTCCCAGCCATCCCCTCAGGAGGGAGCCTGATTTATAGAATGCCACACTACTTCCCTTTCGGAAGAGCATCAGTACTAATCCCACACAGAACGGAAAAGAAAAAAAGAAGAAGAAAAAAGAGAAGCAAAGTAAATGGTGCAACATAAGGGTGGGAAGGATATAGAGAGGAAAATACAAAAACAGAAACGTTGAGAGACAATGATTGTGTGAAACACACGTTTTTTTTTTTTTGTTGTTGTTGTTGGCATTGTATGTAACAAAATTCAAAGATTACCCTTAGCGGGAGACCGCCGTGTGTTGGTCTGGATGAATCGCCTCCTTCAGAGAGGAGGGAATGGGAACCCCCTTTCGTTGAAGTGTGGTGGCTAGCTCTTTTTCAAAGTGGTGGTTCGGGGAGTACAAGTCATCCATGGCGTCGGAGAGGCGACGGTAGGAATAACGAATAGGCTTGGGTCGGACATCGTTTTTACCCTCTACAATCTTATTGAGGTCGACCACTTTACGTTCGAATCCACACGCTTGCCATATTGGCTCTGCCCGCACCATGTACTCACAGAGCCTCTCTAGCACAATTTCAGCCACCAGCGCCTTTAGGAAAATTTCCCCCAACGTGATCACATGAGGAGGGAAGGTGTACCCGGCGGGGTGGGTGGCATCGGGGAGTGTCAACCATCGGAGTTGGCCTAATATTTGTCGGACAAAGATGGCCTTTCGGGAGAAGGCCTCCTCTTGTTCGTTCTTGGACTGTTCCTCCACTCCCCCTTGCACCTGGCTGTTGTACCCGGTCCCTGCTGCGGAGGCCGCCGCCGCACCCCCCAACCCCATCGCCACAGGGGAGCTCGCCTTATAGTTGGCCTTAATGGCGACCGTGTCTAGAGTATACATGGAGCAAAGATCATAGACCGTTTCCATGTTATAATTACAGCTGATAAAGTCCAGCAAGTTGGAGTAGTCCTGAATGTGACCGTCCGGGAAGAGGCGCAGAAATGGGCCCATCAGGTACTTATGAAGGACCAGCGCCCCTTGGTGGTCGTGCCCTCGGAAGCTGCCCTGCATCCGGGTAAGATAGGTACTACGGGGCTCACCAAAGTAGAGCATCCCCTCCTCCCTCAACTCCACCATCATCGCATACAACTCATTCCGTCGTTCGCGATCCATATTCCCGTACTGCCGCTGATAGTGGGCGATAGGCACCCCAAGATCCTCAGCGAGGGCCGCTGCTAACGCCTCCGGATTCCACCGCCTCGGGTACTCCACTAGTCCGCTGTAGTGAAGGTCCATCAGGGCGTGATCTTTCCTACCCATGTGATTCACCCAAACCGCGACCGGCTCCTTGCAGAGCTCACACCAGTTGGGGTTCCGGAAGACCCAGTAGCGCTTTTGAATGAGACCATGGACCATCGAGTAGATGGGAACCTTTCCTCCGTCGGTGGGGTAGGGGCCAGCGTAGGTTCCCGTCGGGGTGATCTTGGTCGAGTTGTTGGAGAGGTTTGGGGCCGCCTGCCACAGCACACTCGAAGCATGAAGAGGCCACTTCCTCATGGTTCCTAAATTGTTTAATATATATATACCCAACAAGAAAGAAAAAGGGAGGAATTTTTTTTTTATGAAAGACACAATCAAAGTACTTCACACTTCTGTCGTTTCTTTAAGAGACGGGAGTCGATATTGTACATAAATGATATATATATATATATATATATAGCATACAGGTTTAGTGTATAACCGTTAATTCTAAAGACCCTCCTCCCTACCGTTTTGAGACTTTGAGACGTGGCTAGGCGTCCTTGACAACGAGTAGTAGCGCCTCCATTGACACTGTATTTTTCGGGCATTGGTGTCCAAGTATTGGTGGAAACACACCTCCACACTCTGGCGTGCGCGGAGAAACGCCTGTACGACTCCCAGCTGTGACTTGTGACCCCCTCGTGGAGCCCCTTGATCGCCCCACAAGGGGTGCCGTTTGTGCAACTGCGACAGAATAAAGGTGTGTGTTTCTTTCGGCAGTAGTACATCCTCCACCTCCCCAGTGGACCTCTCAGGCTGTATGCCCAACCGCACGGTGAGCTCTGTCACTATCTGATGGGAGTACTGTAGCGGACGGTCCTGCTCGACGGGCGCCATGACCTCTGCCACCGCCACGTCGGTGCTGAGTCGAACTTGGTTGAGCCAGAACCGATAGCGATAGGCCCTTCCCACTCGCTGGAGCAGAAGTGCCGCTTCTCTCTGCTGGCGCTCCTTGAATTTTTCCTGTTCCGCCTTCTCCAGCTCTTCGCGCTCCCGCTGCGCCAGCTCCGCCTGGTGTTGGGCTTCGATCTTTTCCTTGGTTTCCTGCAGTTCACGGAGACTTACTCTTTCCCAAGGGACAAGGTACGTCTCACCGGTACGGCGCTTTTCTTCCATTCGCTTCCTGTACTTCTCATAGACGTCACCGTCGTACTTGTCCAGCGAAGAAAACCCTAATCGTTTCTTTTTTAGGTCGTCGTCTAGGGTGAGTTGATTTTTACCAGTCACATAGCGAAGCCACTTCAGTGCCTCCCCCTGTTCCCGCTGAATTCTTCGGTCCAAGTGTTCCGCATAGCGCAATGCGATGCGACGCGCGGCCAGCCGCTCCTGTAGGCGTCTCAGTGCCTCTGCCTGACTGACGTGGAGCCCCGGGGGAATATCGTACAAGGAGAGATGGGTACAGTTGGTCCCTCCCTGCTCGGACGCATCCGGCTCCGGTGACGTCTCCATAAAGGGGTTGGATTCACTCAGAACACGGTGCTCCACCGCGTGGGAAACCCTCTCGCTAAGGGCCCGAAGCAGACGCCGTGCCCGGAAGGATGCCCAATTCCGCTGCAGCACCAACGCTGCGTTAATGGCCTCTTCTTGATGAATAATGTGCTCCAGTACTTGCTTCCTTCTTTGCTGAAACACCTTTCGTGCCGCGTATCCCCTCCACAGACGTTGAATGCGGTAGGCCGCCACTAACAGAGGAAGGCAGTTCTGCAATTTTTCCCCCGAGATAGTATCCCAACCTTTTGAGTAGGTTTGAAGAAAGTGAAGCGAAGGGACGGTTGGAATGGCCTTTTCCTTCCCTGAGGAGAGGAAGGTACCACTGTCAAACGTCTTGACCACGCCTGCGTCTTCCACTAAATCCGTCTCGAAGGGGTTTGGCAGAATCATCGGTTGACCTTCAAACTCAGTAGAGGGCTCCCGCTTCACTGCCACGTCGGTGGCGTCAAAGTTTTGATCCGCTTGAAACAACTTTCGTGCCACCCGCTCCTGCACTGTTTGTTTCACTTCCTGCACCACCTTTCCCATCAAGTGAGAGTACCGTTCACACAGAGTGGGTAGAACCGTTTTACTTTTGACGGAAGATGTAGAGAAGGTGGGGTATCTCGACAAAGGTCTTTTTCCTTCACATAAGGGGTTGGAGTGATTTCCCTTCAGTCGTAGCTTTTCGTCATTTTGCTTTTCTATATGATAGCGGGCTAATTTTTTCTACCGTGGGATGAAATACCACACCGTCGTGGTGGAGGTCGTGAGGCTCCTCGAGCTCTTCTTCCTCCGAGACCCACCGTAGTCACCGTCTCCGACCTGCTCCGCTTCCTTCCATCGAGGGACTGAGCGATTCTGCGTCTTTAGGGCACTTTGGTCATTGGCTAATCTTACCCTAAGCACCTCAGGCATACAAGGTTCCATTACCTCTTCTTCCCCCTCGGAGGAGGCTTCCTCTACGGCGGGGCGAAACAGTTCGGAGCGCCTTCTCATATCCTCCATTTCCGCCGACAGTTTTTTCTGTTCTGATTCGTAGTCTTCCTTAACGGCTTGCAGGGTCTTGGAGACGTCGGTTCCGCCGGTGGAGGGAACTCCTTCCGTTCGCTCCGTCGGGATTTCGGTGGTGGATCGGAGGTTTCGTCCACCGGTGAGTCGCTGTAGTGTCTCCTGCGCTTTTTGAATTGCTGTCGCCGCGGTGAGTTGGGAAGACGTGGACATGGAACTTCCTCCGAATCCTCTTCCTCCTCTGTGGGAGAGTCCTGGGGAGCTGCGGCGGCACTTTGGTATTCCTCGTCCGCCGCTGCAGCCAAGGCCACGCTAGAATGTTCCTCATCGGCTCTGGCAGAGGCGGCACGCTTCCACTGCTTGTTTTTTATGTTTTGGAGAAATGTTTCCTTCTTTTTTTGTTGAACTGCCAACTTGTGCTGCGAGGCCAGTCGTCTAACTCGCACGTGTTGCTCTTCATTCTTCAGTGTCGGGAGCAGTGAAGAGCTGTTATTCCTTAGTAACGCGGTCCTTGGATTTCCGGTTTGTGGTGGTTTGGGAAAATGTGAAGAACGCGCCATGAACAAATCATCCAGCGGGTTTAACGTTTTGCGCCTCGCTAAGGTGCTTCTCCTTTGCAGCTCCAGCCAATGCTCTCTTTCTTCCTCCTCATCCGAGTAGAGTTCAAGGTCTCTGTTTGCGGTCCGTAAGTAAAGCGGTTCCTCGGGGGAGTTCTTTTCACTGACTTGTTGCGAGTCGTGGTCGCCAAAGGTGAACCCTACGAGCATCTCGTCCGTCGGGCTGGGGTACGTGCGAGAGGAAGGAGAAAGGGTGTTGCTCTTGGTGACGAGAGGGGGCAGCGTCGTCCGGTAGGAGTTCCACTTGGGAATATCACTCGCCGTCACACGTCCCCTCTCCGGGGGCGCCACAGGGACCGTCGTCTTTTCCGCATAGAGAACACCGTGAGGGGCGGGCCTTGCCTCGCTTGCGTTGATTCGTTGTGCGATTCCAAAAGACCCATACCGAAGCAATGTCTTCTTCCCTTGGGTGAAGAGTGGAGTGGTGGTCTCTGCGGTTTGTTCCTTGAGGTAGTGGGGGGGATTGTTTTCCTTTTTTGACCTTTGGGCACTTTCCAACTGAGCTTGAAGCTGAACCGTTCTCTGTTGAAGTGTCAAGAACAGTCTCATGTCCCCCTCCGAAAGGAACAGTATCCGTTGCGAAGGAGAAGAGGAGGAGGAGGAGGCAGTGCCAAAGCGCTCTCCCTTCATTCGGATCCTACCGTTGGGGAGTGCTCTTTCACAACAATCCAAACACTGTTTCATCTCTTTGAAACGGGACTCAAGTAGCAGCAGTCCGGCTATATCATGGACTTTGCAGATGTACTGAAAGGTTCGAAATATAATTTGTTCATCATTGCAGTCTTCGTCGTCGTACAGGGAAAGTAACTCATTGACTTCTTCGGAGAGTATTAATGAACTAGTTAACATAACAGTGTGCTATTATTACTATTTTTACTTTTCACCCTTTCTGCTACATTGTAAAGTATGTACACATGAACAAATAAACAAAAAAGAAGAGAGTGAGAGAGTCAGTTCAATAGGAGATTGCCAAAGGATCCGCAGTTTTTTTATTTTGGGACACCTTCACACAACAAGTATTCAAAATATCGAAAAACAGTGGTGAAAATGAAAAGAATAAACTTCATTCTTCAAATAATGTAAAGAAGAAGTAAAAAAAAAAAAGTGAGAGAAAATACCCCCATTTCAACTTCCCATTGGAGTTTTAAACTGAATGTAATAATTCTCTTCTACTTTCTTTAACTTTCCCACAAAAGGGACCTTTTCTACAATGGGGAAAAGTGCTCTATAAAAATTTTCTATAAGGTTATTCTATATTCATTGTCTAGTGTGTACAAAGTGGGGTGATTCAAGAAAGGGGGAGGAAACAATGAATTTAGAATAGTAGGCGGGGTAGACGGGGGAGGAGTTTTCCCACTTGTTCACCCACAAAGTCCAGGGCCATCTTGGCCACTCGTTTACGGCGTTGCGGCTTCGCACCCTTCGTTTTTACGTTACGTAGTCGCTTGCCGACAGCGCGAGCTGGCTCCGCCGCCTCCCCTTCTTTTGGCTTGCGTTTACTTTCCGGCGGTTTCATGTATTTCTGTGCCTTAATTCGCATCGGTACTTTCCCGTTCGCCGTCTCATAGGGTATTTCGGGTGGCATCAGCTGTGGGACAGGGTCGTTCCCTCCCGGTACCTTGGTGCGGAGCTCTTTTCGGATGGAGTGCATCAGCACCTTCTCGTACTCCTCAAACACCTTGTCGAAGCGGTCTAACTCCGCCATCCACATCTTTACGGGGGTGGTCTTTTTCAAAATTTCAATATTCTTTTGAATAGTTTTAATTTCGTCGTTCAGTTTGTCGATGCTAGTGCGGGTAAAGAAAGTGATGGGTTTCTTGAGTATATAATCAAACGAGTCATCTACACGCACCAGCTGCAGACGGGAACACGTCTTCACCAAGGTATCGTCCGTGGCAGTCATAAAATCAATATTACCTCGCCTGAAGTACTCCACGAATTTCTTCGTGGACTGCTGTCGGTTCAAGTCGGCCTCCAGCAACCCTAACTGCCTCGCCCGTCGTTTCTTGTAGAGGTCTAGACGACGGTCGTAGTGCCATTGGAGAATGGGCGCAAGGTCTCCTTCTAGAGGGCTGAGAATACCGTTGGGAGAGAACACTGTACCATTGATGTAAATCTTTTGACTCAGCGCCAAATCATTTTCACACTCGGCCCACGTGGTAAGAGAGCCCTCTTGCACTACCAAATCTATATCGATGTGATTGGCACCAGAGTAGTCGGCGATACGACTGACCACATCTTGACTCGCCAGTGCGGAGACGTGGTGACGGAACGATTCAATACTGGTCGACCACGGCAGCTCGGTGATGTGAAAGTGGTTGTTCTTGAGAGCGGTATACCTACCGACCGCGATGAATTCATTGTCTGGTCCGCGGCGCACCTCACCCTGGAAACCCACCGCCCACGGCACCAGACGCTTCACCACCTGTTTCGCACTCTCCCCGCTAATCATGGAGCGCACCGCGGCGGAGACATCCAGCGGGTGAAAAGAGGGAATGTTGGAGGCGAAACCGAAACCGATACCGATCGACCCGTTACACAGTAGCAGGGGAATGATAGGGACGTAGTGGTTGGGCTCGACAAAGGTGCCCTCTTCGTCCACGTAGTCCAACAGGGGGTCATCCTCAGCGGGGAAGAGCAGTCGCGCAAAACGAGACATTTTGGTGAAAATATAACGAGGGGCGGCGTGATCGTTACCGAGCTGCTGACGAGAACCGAACTGACCCTCGGGGACCAGCAGATTGATGTTGTTACCACCGGTAAAGTTCTGGGCCATCTTAATGATCGTTTCCTGCAGCGACATTTCACCGTGGTGGAAGGACGACACCTCAGAGACGTAACCGGACAGCTGGGCCACCTTGGCAGCATCTTTAATATTTTTTTTCAGAAGAGCCCATAGAATTTTTCTCTGGGACGGTTTCAACCCATCGACGGCGTGCGCGATCGCACGGGCGTTTCCGGCCAGTGCAAAGTGGACCATTTCCTTATGCACAAAGTCTGGTACACTGAGGGACTTCTTGCTACGGTCAATGTCGACATCCCCGTCAAACGCATTCGCCTTGGTCATCCAGTCCTTACGCCACTCCACCTCTTGAGAGTCGAATACACTCTCCAACAGCTTGTGGTCCTTGGAGTCGATCTGAAGCTTCATGATGTTCTTTTCCATATCTGCAAAGTACTCTTTACCTTCCGCGGTGGTGGAGGTACCCAAACCCTTATAGTACTTGGCCGTGTAGTTCACATTGGGGTTTGCCCGCTGCCACTTGTTGAGTTCCTTGAAACTGTAGAAGGAAAGCACTTCTTTGTTCTTCCCGGTGGTTCGCACCTTCACCAGTGGGGTGGAGAAAAGGGAGATGTAACCAGGATTGCGGTAGAGCAGCTGCGGCCACAAGGACTCGAAGGCGTTGATGACTAAACCCTTAATATGCGACCCATCAGCGTCCTGATCGGTCATGACTAACAAACGTTGGTAACGGAGTTCCTTGGGGTCCTTGTACACCTTCCCCAACTCTAGCCCCAGTGCTAGAAAAAGATCTTGCAACTCTTTGCAGTTTTTGAGTCGTTTCAGGTTCTTATTTCGTACGTTGAGCAATTTACCACGAAGGGGATACACACCACAGAACCGTTTTTGGTCGCTAGAGAGAGAGTTCAAGGCGAGCGCCTTGGCCGAATCTCCCTCGGTGACAATTAACGTGCGAATGTTTTTCCCGTCTTGTTTATTACTGGCGGCGTCTACCAACTTGGTGATGGAGGAAATCAGCGATTTACTACTGACTCGCTTCCCTGCTCCCATTTCCTTATTGAGTTCCAGCGCCATCTGGTCGTTGATGGTGTTCACGTTGGCCTCCAAGAAGGGCATTTGTAGAAGATACTCTTCCAGGTCGCTCCGTGGAACACGAGGCATCTGGACCGAGGACACCAACCGGGCTTTATTTTGGGAGTCAAACTTTGGTTGAGACTGAATCAGAAAGACCAAAATGGTAAAGTGACGACCAATGCGATTGGTGTCGACGACTTTACCTTCTTTTTTCATCTTTCGGGCGATGGAGTCGATGGAGTTGGTGAGAATGTCAGTGGCGGCGGTGCAGTGGGTACCACCGTTGTGTGTGACCACACCATTCACCACCCCCACTATCCGCTTCGGACCGACGGTGAGCTGAGGAACGAAAGCAATGCGACCGTTTTTACTTTCATAGACGAAAGGCGCGGGGGGGAGTTCATTATCTCTACTAGGAAGGGAGTATAAACTGGCGTAGTCGGAGAATGTTTTGAACCCGAATGGAATCCCGTTGAGACGCACCTCAATGTCGAGAAACATTGCCGCCAAATCCATAAACCTCTTGTGCAACACCCGCTTCATGTCTATACTGATCTTGTTGTTTTCATACCCAAAGTGGGAGTAGTCCGGGGTAAACTTGATGGACGTGATATTGGACTCCTTGGTCTCGGTCACACGAGGTGCGGTGGCTTTTCGCATGTGATCGGTCCAGCTCATTTTAAACTCTTTTCCCTTTGTTCGACAGAGAACAGAGAACTTGGTAGAGAGGACGTTGGTGAGCTTGGCACCATATCCGTGACGACCAGCGGTGGTAGAGGAGGCGTCGTTGTGGTAGTTGGAGCTGGTAAGCAGATGACCGAATACCATTTCTGGAATGTATAACTTGTGCTCTTTGTTTTTGACGATCGGAATACCGGAACCGTCGTTTTCTATGGTAATTTCTCCTCCCTCGGAGATTTCTATGCTGATGTAAGTCATCTTAAGAGCCCCTTTGCTATTATTGATGTTATCGGATGCATTAAGAAGGATTTCATCCACAATTTTCAAAAGACCGTGATTCACTTGCATCGTCTCCCAGCTCATTTTCCCGGTTTCGGAGTTGAAGACAAACATTGGGATGGGCTGGGTTTCAATGCTGCCAATGTACATCTCCGGCCGAAGGAGAATGTGGTCGATCGGCGACAACTTTTTATACTGACTAGGATCCGCCATATTGCCTGCTGTATGCCTTACCAAACTAGTATTTCTTTGTAGAATTCTGTTTATATATACATTAAAGAGAGAGAGAGAGAGAGAGAAAGGGGGAAGAAAAAAAGTATTTCCACTTGTTAGTAGAGAGCAACACCCCTCTTTACAACTTTGAAGGGAAATAAAAAGCAATTAAAACGAAGGAGGTATTTTTGAGAATATATACACCGCTATACCGTTTTTTGAAACGAAATATGAAATATAAAAATATGTTTTGATTGTCTTTCTTTTGATAATTTACTCTTTGAAGTTTTTTTTTCTTTTCTTTTCTTTTCTTTCGCGCAACTTAGTTATTCGATATTTTAAGGGCAGGACTATTTTGTGCCACGTAACGTGACCCTGGCTTTTCTTTCGGGGCCAGATGATTCAACATGAGGGAAGGGGCAAAGTTACTGTTATTGGGTGTGTGCCTCCAGTAGAGGTGAATCGCAGCGTCCCAGTCCTTGAAGTGGTAGTGTGTATCCGTCAGCATCATCAAGCTCGTCTTGTGTAGCTCTCCTAGAGCCTCTAAAGGCAGTCGAATCGCACGAAGCATTAATTCCAACCCTTGCCGGACTGTGGTATCAGGTTGGATAGTGATGACGAAAGGGTGACCGAACAACCGATAGCCGTCTTGATACTTTTCCCCATGACAGCACATAACGCGTTGCTCATCCTGCTGGAGCGGAGGCATTGGTAAGAGGTCGAAATCAAAGAGAGAAAGGTCCGACTCTAGATAGACGTCCTCTGTACTACCGTCCTTGGAGGTCACCTCTTCCACCACATCCCGCATAATGGGCCTTTGTCGGTCCACGGCACACAGGACAAAGTGGGTGGATTCCAGCGTCGAGACCAGCGTTCCCCACACATCCTTCTTCAACTCCCACGGCTGAACCGACCGTCTGACCGCCTGAATCAAATATCGCAGCGTGCGTTCCTTACTATTAAGGACGTACCGCTCCTTATGAAGCGCATGCCCCTCCGCGTCTCGGAGGGTGACCACCATCGCGAGCGTCTTGTCTAGGGTGCCTCTCGGTTGCATTAATCGTTGGTAAAAGACGGTGGGGGAGTAGTTCCCCTCCCCGTATAGAATATCCTCTAGCGACTCCACATCCTCGTCCCGGAGGACTTCCCCATTCTCTTGGCTACGGTAGAGTCGAATATACTGTGCGTTTTGTTGCACAATGGCACCGATATGATCGCACACCGTCTCATAAGACCAGTACAGAACCGCCTTACACATGTCACTTTCCTCACTCGAGACGAGTTGGACGGCATTCAGAACCGGCAGTGTGGTGTTGTACGGGTCGTAGTCGGGATCGACGACGTAAGCGACGCCTTTCACGGCATCTTTAGGGGGGCTGATACCCTCCTTCGCCGCTTTTTCCTGCTTCCCCCGTATCTTGACGTGACTTTCAAGGGCAGCAGTGACCTCCTCCACGTTGTCCTTCACACGCGTCGTCACCTCGACGAGTCGAATATCTACCGTGGACTGCAGTGTCTGATAGTACGTGCTGACCGTGAGATGGCGGTAAAGGGGGGCAATATTACGCCGCTGGAAGACGATGCAACCACCACTAAGACAGCAGCCGGCAAGGTCTACGTGGTTCGGCAACTCTCTACAACTATTTCCTTCCTCAAAGAAGGCGAAGAAATTACCATCCGTCTTTCGATCCAGCCGATTCGGACGACCCATTTCCCCAATCCCCATCATCTGGGCTAGTTGGCCCTCCAGACTACCCAACGTCGCCGCACGATCGACGAGCAGGGAGCCGATGAAGCGGGTATTACACGAGATGTGATCAAAGTACTTGAAGAAGAGAAATATACGGTCATGACCGATCTGGACGACTTGCGGAGAGGCTAAAGGCTCTGGTGCGGTGAGGGCGCTGAGGTTGACGTCAAAGTGTACACCAATGATATTCACCCCTTTTACTAAACAGACAATGTACATTTCCACCCCAATCTCGACCTCATGTTGGAGGGCGACTTTACCCACACCGTCACGAATGGCACAGCTCAACACCAACTCATCGTCATCGTCGTCGCCGCCGTCGTCGTGGCTTTCATCACTAATGTTATCCCTGTCGTCGTCGCTGGCGGGACTGTGAATCGCCTTGATCTTTACGCGACAGTAACTCAAGGAGGAAACGTCGGTGTAAATCATAAAACTACGGGCACACACAGGCTGCGAGAAGCTCACCCGGCACCCACCGTCCGACTCCCGCACGAACCCCTGCACTAGAGGCTGTACAGCAGTCGTAGGGGACAGGGCCACCCCTTTGGGGAGGGCGGTTTGGAGATAGAGACAAAGACTAAGAGGCTTCTCCATTTCCTGAGGGGTCAGTATACTAGAAACTTGAAAGTTGGACGACACACAGACATTATACGTGGCGATGGGGGTGCAGGGGTAGAAGTGGCGTGTATTGGTCCACCGCCACAGTCGACAGTGTTCCCTTTTAACCCCCATTTCCTTGAGGGAGGGCTCTTCCTCCAGACGACTGTAGACGGAGGAAAGCGGGTCTGTCTTCTTGAGATGAAAGACACACTCCACGAAGGAGTGAACGTTTTGACAGTCGCGGCTAAAAAGTTCCATTTGATTTCCTTGACCATACACGAAAAGACTTCGATCGGAGACAATGTAAATAATTACTCGCTGGCGCACCTCTTTTTCCTTCTGCTCTCTAAGGTCTTCTTCTTCGATTGCCTTGCGCACGGAGTCCTTCACCGTTTGCTGTATAATATCGGTCGGAGAGGGGGCCATAATAAACGGGGCATCGGGGCGACGAATGTAGGAGAGAATATAGGCGCTTGCACCGCTGGTGGAGTTCTTGAGCCCTCCATAGTTCGCTTGCACGGCGGTGTGCTCGGGAACCACTTTGACGTGGTCATCGTCGTACTCTATCCAGCGAGTAAACCGCAACGCAACGGGGTCCCATTCCCGCATATAACAATAATAGTGTCCACTGCGTACTGTCCCTCGGTGTACTATCACCCCGTGCAGGTCATAAATCGCTCTAGTCGGGGTAACCATCGACTTTACGGCTTCCCCTCTTTTTGCCTTCTTTTCAATCTCCTCCAATTCCTCTTTAGTGAAGCCTTTTTCCAGTTCCGTCAAATCCAGCTCCACTGGAAACTCTACTTTGGAGTTCACCTTCTTCATTTCCAAGGTGGGGGATGTCAGGTCCATGGCGAAACGTTTAATGTGGAAGAGTGTGACAGGGGCAAACCGTTTAAATTCATACCCCTTTTCCGCATCCTTGTACTCTACCGGCTTCCCTTCCTCCTCCACCTTGTACTTGTTATCGCCCACTAACTTGTCCTTGGTGGTAAGGCTGTTTAAGCAGTCTAAAAGAGTTTCCCCCTTTTCGGTGAGGGGGAGGTGAATGTCGTAGAAGATGTCGGTGTTGCGGGACACGTGGGTGCCGTCTAGCGTCTCCACCACCTGCTCGCCACACCCGGCGAATATCTGGTTGATCGCCCCCTCCATGACGGTTCCCTTCATTCTCTCCTCTAGGTTGTCGCGTAAGAGGGTTTCCATTTCTTGAATATCTTGCTGGATAAAGAGGTCCTTCTCCGTCCATTCAAAGGCCTCTGTGAGTCGTTTGGCTCGCACTGCTGTTTTCCGCTCCTGCATCTGGAAGAAGAGCTCCTGTAACGCCTGGTACACCTTCACCTTCTTTCCTGGTGTCTTGTCGTTCGGGATACGGTACACGGCGGAGCGAAAGTAGTTGATGTGAAATAGCAGCTGCAGCAGCGAGTTCAAGTAACACGTGCTTCCCTCATTAATGATTCCTACAGATCCAACAAATTCCTTTTCAGCATTCGGTTTTGTCTTTCCATCCCCTTCCCCCGTTATCCGCGATTCCATTGGAGACACTTGATTAGAAGAGGAAGAGTTGACTACCACGCTGTGTTGACTACCCAACTCTTCCTGACTGTCTTCCGAGGAAGGTTCTACGGTGTATCGCTGCGGATTGGCTCTAAAGGAGGGCAATTCACTATTGTCATTGTTGTGGCTCATTGTGTCTAGGCAGATAGATAAGAATTGTAATGGTAAAATCTTTCGAATGTACACTCCCACGCACAGAAAAAAAAAAAAAGCAAACTATCAAAACTAAGGAGGAAACCCCACGATAATTGTATATATACCCTGCCCTTTATTATAGAACTTTGCTGCTCTCTAATGATGCACGAATATATACGTAAAAAAAAAAAAGAGGATGAACAGTTGTTATTTTTATTTTTATTTTTTTGCAATGAGCGGAACACAACCGTATCGATGTGTAACAAATTCGCGTTAAATTTAAATGTTTGTGCGACACCACAGAAGGGATAAATTGGAATATAATAAATACGTATTAATGGAATTTGAAGAAAGTGAAATATAAAGTTTACAAAGGATCTGTGAAGGGAAAAAAGAAACATTTAACAATTTCCCTTATTTCACATTCCTCTAAATTTTAATTGCATGATAATTACCAGCAGAGCACATAACATCCAAAACATAGGATAGCCCCATGGCCATTCAATTTCCGGCATGTTGACGAAGTTCATCCCGTAAACACCAGCCATAAAAGTACATGGAGTGAAGAACATGGATACTTTGGTGAGTACCGCCATTAGCTCATTCGTACGGAAGGATTGTAGGGCAATGTGAAGATCGAGAAGCGTTTTAGAGTCGTCTCGGATCTCCATGGCGCGGTCACTGAGTTCAATACAAGACCCACAGAGTTGGTCCGCCAACTCTTTACTACACAGACGTAGTTTGGTGAAGGATTTGTTCAGAACAGTTTGATTTAAATTCAGCATACGTTGCTGCACGCTTGTTCGTCGGTGAAGATGGTGAAGAAAGCTGTTCATTTGACTCTTATCGACTGGGTTTTTGTCGTCCGCGTCGAGCAGCTTTCGTAGAAAAGGGGATCTCGAGCTGCCGGAGAAGTGGTGCAGAATTCTAAGATCGATCTTGTGCCCAGTGCTCCCCCTAGAGGAGTCACTAATGACACTGCCGTGTTCATTGGCAAAGATCTTACTCTCACACTTATCCAACAAATCCGCATGTACGTCTAGACTGAGTTGATAGGTGTGGATGGCGTCGTCGATAATTTTTAACAGAAACTCCTGAAACGATACATCGGTTCCCTTAACTACACTCTCCCACTGTGACCGCAGTGCTGCCATGCTATGGGTATCCACCCGGTGAAGCGTAATGATTAAACTCTGATGGAGGTCGATAATAATAATCCAACGATTCGTAAGTTCCATTACACTGTCGTCTACAATCGATATTTTGTGCGTGGCGACTCGCAGATTGATAAGGTACTGTCCGGGGTAGTTTGGACTTTCACACACTTGCGGTAGAACGAGGACGTGATCACGGTCAACGAGGAAACTCTCACAGAGGTTGAACTTGCGGGTTAAGTAGCGCAATGCGGCGTTGTACTTTTTCCTGGAATGATCTCTACCTGTAACATCAATCCAGTACCAGTTGAGGCTCTGCACCACGACGGAGGAGCGACTACTACTACTTTCCGTAAACTCATCCCACACTTTCTTTTCCTCCGGAGTAATCTCCTCCAAGTTTTGCGACTCGGACGCAGGGCTGGCAGCGGTGGGGACGGTGGCCAGTCGAGTACCGGCCTTCTTTTGCATAATGATCGGATTACGGAGCTGGTCCGTCTGAAGGATGACATCGGAGAACCGTGTGGAGCTCTTCCCACAACTGTTAAAGTATTGGACGTTCACCTCATGCTCTGGATGGAGGGAGACGTGACGACTGCCACCAGGGACCCCAATAATAGACCCCTGCAGCCCTAATAGATTGCCTAGTGTGGTGCCATACTTTTTTTCACGATGCGAAAAGGTGCTATTACCGATGGTGCCATCCGACGCCTTTTGGGCCGAGGCGGAGTGGGTGTTGGGTTCGGATTTCTCTAGGAGTGGGGAGGTTTCCACCTCCTCCCCTGTGTTCCCGTAAGGGGCGTCGGGAGGGTATACAGGGGATTGCATATCCACCGCTACCCCATCCGCACCGTTGGAGGTGTTGTCGTAGCTTTCATCATCCTCCTTCAAGTTTCGCCACACTTTTGCTCTGGGGACAATGATGAACTGATCATCCGAGGAGGAGGAGGAGGAAGACGAGGAGGAAGAGCTTCGAGAGGAGCGGGAGGTGCCAGAGTGCGTGGCCTTGCCTTTGCGGCGGTGCCGTTTCTTTCGTTTCTTGGCCTGTGAGGCTAACGTGGCCGCCGTGTGTGTCCCTCGGGTAGACGCCGTGCTAGACGAAGACTCTAAAATGGCCTGTTTGGCTTGTTGGAACTCCTCCATACTGAGTCCCCCACTCTGATGGATTTCGTGGAGCGTTTTAATACTCTCCGCAATCTCCATCGGTCGGACAGCACTGGAGGCGGCGGGGGCGATGACGGAGGAGACAGGGGTGGGAGGAAGTAGAGCGCTTCCGATGGGCTGCAGACTACCCGAACCTGTGGTGCCTCCGCGGTGTTGGAAAAGTCACCTGAGTTTTTCTCCGACATTTTTTTTCTTCAGATTTTTTCTTTTATTATTACTTCTTTTTTTTTTTTTACTTTGGGGTCCTTTTATCTAAAAATAAAAAGAAAAAAGAAAACTAAGAGAAGAAATTTAATGGTAGTACGACTTGAAAAACAAAAAAAAAAAACAAGAACACACATCGAGGTGTACAATAGTAACCTCTTCCTAACAGAAAATTGTTTTTTATATATATTTTTTTCCTACAAAGCTGATGAATGATAATAATAGTAATAATAATAGAATATGAGTTATAATAATAATAATAGAAATAATAAAAAGGGTATTATATCACACAAATTCACTGAAGTCAGAAGAAGGGCATAATAGCCCTCCTGCAGCAACAACACAGAGCACAGACTGAGTGGTGAGGGGGACTTTGCTTAATTACGGAAGTTGCGACCTCCACCACTTCCTCTTCCACTGCCATACGTACCGCTCCCTGATTTCGGTCTCCCTGCGCTACTGCCTTTCCCTGATTCCCCACCACCACCCGCCGCCGCCGCATTGCTCCTCGCTTGAGAAATATACCGATTGCGATACTCCTCCGCGATTTCTTGATGAGTGGGGGAGTTGTAAGTGTAGTTGGATTCATTCGACCGGCGGGTCCCTCCTGTGCTGTAATTACCAGAGTGATCGTTGCTGACGGAGCTGTTGATGGAGCGAGAGAGACTGGGACTGTTTCCTTTGTTCGGGTGCGTCTGACTGTTCCTCCTCTTGTTATAATGTTTGGTAGGATTCGACGGGCGGTTGCGTTTAGGGGCACGTGGTGGACCTCCTGCTGTCCCGCTCGTCACACTACTACCACTAGAAGGACCCTTCTCCTTGGTGGGGGGTCTCTGCTCGATGCTTAACTGATCGTTCTCCGTCGTCTTCTTGGAGAAGAAGGTATTAATTCGGTCCACCGTTTCGTGGGAGAGCACCTCCGAGTTGACCAACCGTGTCGCCACCCGCGAGCTGACCGACATGACGAGAGGTTGAGGCGTGATACTCAGTACCGCATACAACTCCGCGAGTAGAATGGTTTCTCGGTCGGAGCGGTCCGCGCCGTCCACCGCCATCTGCAAGAGTGGAATACAGTGCCCCAGGTACTCGTGGTTGGGGTTACAGATTTCAGCGGTCAGCGCCGCACTGAGTATCTCCGCGGCCATGGTGGGGTCTTTGGAAAGTCGGGGACTGGTTCGGATCCACTCAAACAGTTCTTCTTCATAATTGGGAGGGGTGGCGGTCATGAGTGTCACGAACAGTTTGGCTTCTAGGGAAACCTCCTTCACGTCAGCATGATTCAGCTGCTCCATCTCGATCTGAGGGTTCTCGTCGTGTTTACTATGAATCCTCAGCAGCGGTCGGTAACGGACAAAGGAGGAACTTTCATTCGACACCACAAATCCCTCGGGGGCAGTAAGCACGCTGGCATAGTATTCCCCCACCTCCACCAGATACTTGTGCACGTCTCCACTGTAACACTCCAACAACAGTTCCAGCCCGGCATTCAGCATCTCTTCGTCCAACACACACCGATGGGTGTCCGAGAGGATGAGCTGCGCCCAAAACAGAAACACTTGAAAGTCCTCCTGCAGTTTTTGGTCCACTGTTTGAACAAGAGACTGTAGGGCGATTTCTCGGATAAAGGAACGCAGCGCGTAGGTCTCCTTGGGAGCGGCGGTGGCGATGAGCGCCTCCAAAAACTCCCCCGTTCGCTTTCGTGTGTTTTCTTCTCTTAACACAGAAAGACACCGGGAGAACCAGATGGGTAGAATGGGGACTGGGTTACCGTACTCGGCTCGAATACTAGCGGCCAACTCCCCTGGAGTCACCTGAGACAGTCGGAGGGCGTTCATCAACTTTGCCACATTACCCGGTTGAACCGGAGTCTTGGGCGGGACGAGGAGAAAGCTATTGTCGAGAAGGTATTCGCTACCCGGGGTACCGGCACCGTGAGCGCCGCTGCCTAGGGCGGGGGTACTGACACCAGAGTTACCAGAGCTATTCTGCACACTGCGTGGTGCGGTACTGGTGGGGTGAGGGCGTCGCTGTGAAGGGTCTGTGAGGGCTGGTTCCACAGAGCTGGGAGGGAGTGGGTCTACCGTCGGGGGAGCTGGGTGGACGAGGCGATCCATCTCTACCAGTTTTTCAACAAGAGACATGAGAAGAAAGCGTATCCGGGAGACTGGAAAGTGATCCTGCCAGTACCGAAGACATTCAATTAAAGGGGGTAATAAGCGCTTACCGTCCTCGGTAAAAACAAAGAATTTTTCCTTCACGCACTCTACCGTCGTGATGATGACGTCCATTTGGGCTTCCACTGGGGTGTACACGGGTGGGAGCGAGAACTCGGTTTCAATACCCGCCGCACTCGAGGCAATAATGTAATAAATCACATTTTCCTTGATGATATTCTGTAAAAAGAGTTCCGCCACAAAGTGTGCCGTTCCACACATTTGCTCTCTTCGCTCTTTTCGAATTTCCATCTCCTCCTCTGTGAATTCCTTCTTTTTACAAATCTCTCTCTCCTCTTCCACATCCTTCATGAATTGACTTTGACATCGCTTGACCAGTGCCTGCCGTAAACGGTATTCTAAACTAAGCGTCATGTCTCCCACCATTCGCTGACCCCTCGGCACCTTGCACAGCGCAGAGATGAGGTCTGCATAGTAGCGACTGAAGTAGCGCTCCCGGACCGCTTTGGTAAAGAATACGTTGACGATCTTGTCTAATTGTTCCGGCTTGGCCTCTGGAATGGGCAGTCGTAGTAACTCGTTTTTAACCTCTCTAAACTTCTCTGGGTCGTTGGTTACCCTATTGAGGACGGAGGTGACCATCTGGTGCAGTTCCTTCTTTGTGGCTCCGAACAGACCGTGTGTACGGGTGCCGACGGCGATGTCCAGGTCCTTTCTGTCCTCCATGAAACTCTTTAAGCTATCCAGTGGGTTGGGTCGCTCCAGGGGTACCTGGGTTCGAGTACCGAATAACTGATCGCGTGTGGACGTAAAAATAGAAGGCTTGGGAGCTGCTTCCATTTTTTTGCCGTTGTTTTTGGTCGTCATATTGTGGTGGTTATTACTGTTACTACCGCTACCGTTTGGTTCTTTGGTCGTACACTTTTTATACAATGTTTTTGCAAATTCAGCTATTTTGGGAGGGCAACAGTTATCGATGAAGCGGTAGTTATGAAACCACTCCACACTTTGAGAGGGATCTGCAGGGATCAAGACCAGTGGTGGGGTGTTGGAGACAGGGACCGCATTTTCTTCCCCTAAAGACTCCTTTGCTGTACTCTCCTTGGTGGTGACAACCACCTCTTTCATACCGTTTTCGTAGGTGCTATACTGCCGCCGCACTTCCACTTCGTCGAGGGCATGGGGAAGTTCACAGGTCTGTGCGGGTCTCTCACAGCTGCCAGGGAGGGAGTTGCTTCGGCGAAACGGTCTTAACAGATCGTAGTAATGATTCATGGTGTGAATGGCCGTTCTATATAGATGTTGTAATATTTGTAATTTTTGTCAATACCTTTTTTTAGAAATGATCGTGCAGAGAGAAACAAAGGGAAAATAAAAATAAAAATAGCATCTCAATATACCATAGAGGATGTAGAGAAAGATGTTCGAAACTAAAGAGATATTCTTTTTTTTTTAATTTTTTACTCCGTTATTTACATGTCTAAAAACAGCCTCGAACCACAGCCATGGAACCGATCTCATCGTATTCAATTCGTTTCACCCACAAGTCTTGAAATGTAGAGAGAGAGGCTAAGATGGAACCCCCAATAAAGGTAGACTCCCGTCTCTCTGGCGGGGCCATCACACGGATCCTATCCACACCGACCGAGAAGTTGCTCACCTCTGTCTCTAACCGAGGGGCAAGGTTGGCGACGAGAGAGGCGCCCCCGGATAAAACAATGTTATCCCAAAAGAAGGGCTGTAGATCGGCATCACACTTTCGGATCGACTCTGCTAACAGTTCGTGAATCCCCCGAGGAGAGGCGGTGGTACGTAGCTGTACCTCACTCGTCACATTGCCTTGATCGGGCAGGTCGTTCATGCGGGGTAGAAAGTGAGGCTGAAAGAATGTCTCCGAGACAAAACGTTCGGTCCCAATGCGCAACACTGTTCCATCCGGCAAGGCCTGTTCCACCTCCAACTCGGAGGTGTCCTTGGCATCGGTGTAACTGCGATACACCTCGCGAGACTCCGCAGTGGAGCTGGTCTTTTCTTTCAGGAAGGCCCACACGTCTTTTTGGTGGTGGGGGAGAATCGCATTAGGGAGGGCCGCTGAGCTCTTCTCTTGGAACAGATCGGTTAGATCCTTTCCTCCCAACCCCAAACAGTGGGTGGCATGAAACAGGGAAATGCCCTGAAAGACAGGGGCGACGTGACACTGGGAGTACCCCAGTTCCACGGAGACACCAGAGCTAAGACCAGAGGCGTAGAGAGCTAGTACGGGACTGAGAGCGAAGAAGAGGGAGGGGACGTTGTACTTTTCATAGAACAGCTCTGCAAGGCGCTGCCGTTGGGTGTGGGGGATAAGTGCCTTCTCGGTCAACAGTAAGGGCGTGTTGTACTCCAAGTCCCCCCAGCACACCATCTCATCTACCCGCTGGATCAAACGCTCATAGGCCTCCCAGTCCGCCACATTACCGTTCTCCATGACGTGCACTAAACCCTTATGATCCCGCTCATTATAAGCTTCATTGAACACCTTCCCAGTACCACTATTGCAAACCGTTCGTTCATTAAAGCGCGGGGCGTTATCCCCAGCGAACCCTAATCTAGTACTGTGTTCTCCTACATCTAATACCACCCCATTCGTGTGGGTGGTGGCCGCCTCATCAGGTAGTGGAATGTTGCGGAGTATCTTTGCCGTATTGGGAGCAGTGATCATATTCTTGACTCTACGCAATGGTTTTTTATTTTTTTAAAATACTGATAATAAAAGTTTGTGTATGTTTGTGTGGGTGTGGGTGTGTGTGGAAGGGGGTAGTAAGTACTGTCATAGTTTAAGAGGGATAGTGGAAAATTATTCGGAAAACTACAAGTGTAAAAATAAAAGTTATTTTTTTCTGTATTCATTTTTTTGTTTGTTTGTTTGTTTCGTTTACATGTGTAATATTTACATAAAGGTCACTCCAGCTGTCCTCGACGGGTAGAGAGTGGGTCGGCTATCGTTTTCTCCTGCTCGTTGGGAGGGACGTATAACTTTTTGTTCATGGTTGTCATGACATCTTCTCGGTCCAGCGGAGGAAGTGGATCTACGGGGGGATGTACGCGCTCCATGTGGTGATAGTCGTACGTCTTGGTGGAGATTCCTAACTGAGGGTGCACGGCATCCTTCACGGTGCGAGGGAAGTCTCCTCTCAGAGGGTCCCCCTCCTCCCCCCAGTCCCGCTCCGTCTCGCTTAGTTTAGGGGCACTAGAGTTATCCGCCCCCCAGTCCCGGAGAACTCGTGCCACAAACGCCTCGTCGGAGGGGGTCGACTGACTGACCGCCGCGTAAAAGGCAAGAAACTCATTGTAACTCACCGTACTGTCCTCGGAGTTAGACTGGGTACTACGTGTAAAGTCTGCCTTTTCGAGGGTGGCGCAGAACTCCTTATTACCGCCGGTCGTACTACGCAGCTGTGTATCTTCCAGCGCACTGCGAGGCACCCGACCCGCTTCATTCTTATCCAAGCAGTCCCAGGCTTGTTTAATAGCCTGCATTCTTCGAAAGTTTACGCCTAGTAGGTGCCGTGTAAAGATCTCCCCCGAGATGTACTCTTCCTTCTCCTTTTCTCTAAATTGAAACGCACTGCAGAGGTAGCGTTTTTCGTAGTACGCGAGGGATACCCCGCAGTCCTCCAAGTACTCCAGAAACTCATCATGGGTGAGGCCTGGCTGTCCGTTTTCCTTTGCCTTTTCTGATTCTACTTCAAACAACGATAGGGCCGATACCATCGCCGCAGGGCCGTCTCCGGTCAAGAGGGCACACTTCACCTTGTTGAAAACTGGATCCTCTCGAATATTGTTATTGTTTAAGTGAGCCATATTCGTTCGTACGGACTAAGCAACTTTTTTGATTTTTATTTTATTTATGAGAGTGGCGTTGAACCAACTAAAACTTCATCCAAAAAACAAAACAAAAAGGAGAATTAAAGAGGAAATATTCGTAACAAGTCTTTTCTTCATGTTACTAGCCGATCCTTCTTACAGGTGGGCTAAAGCCACTACACAGAAGTAAACAAACAAACAAAATAAGCAAGGAATAATAATAATAATAGGAATATAACTGGAGAGCCGATTAAAACAAGTAGGAAAGTTTACTCCGTGTTTCTAACACTTCGTGAAGTCCTTCCCACAGGATTCGATAGGGTTCTTCCTGTAGCAGATTAAGGTGTGTCAACGCTTCAGCGCTGTGACTGTTTATGTGAGAGGGTGGTCGTAATATAGAAGAGAATTGGCGGTTCAGTCGTTCACATTCATCGGCATGTTTCTCCACCAAAAAAATAAATTTTTGAAGCAGTAAAAATAAGTTGCAGTCCCCCTCGGTGCAAAAGAGATCCTCCTCCCTTCCCCCTCGGTGAGGGTAGAAAGGGGGTACCAGCACACAGTGTCCAGTCCTGCACTCCCACGGGACAAAGTTCTCTGACTTGTCATCAATGAGCAAAGCCGTGAAAGGATTTTCGGTTACTAAAATAGACTTTTTCCACCCACACGATAAAAGTTCAAACGAATTTTCAGAGGGGTTCTCCTCTCCCTCTTTATTACAACAGTGCTCGCCGCCACGGTTATGGGTGCGGAAATACTCTAACACACTCTTTTCGGGTGGTGAAGGATGGGCAGAGAGGACATCGGCAATGAGACGAGACATATCTTCTGAAAATAACAGTGATCGACGGGTCCATAAGGACACTTGTAAGCGGACCGCGGCAGACCGAGGGCGACACTGCACCGTCATTCGATGTAAAAAGTGAAACAAAAAAGGTCGAATAAATACCGCTTTACGTTCGTTTGAGGTACGGTCGGTAACAGTGGTGGACCACAGGATATTGGAAGAGGACTCCCATATGGCACGAGGGGGGTGGAAGGAACCGTCCGTGGTATTACACCACAGTAAGTCGTGAGGGGGTTGGACGGGGCTTCCCTTTTTGGGGGAGACGAGAAGCGTGTTGTCAATGTCAAAGATGATGTTGACAGGAAGAGGTGTCTTTGTCACTGCTATTCGCAACCCACTCGTCCTTGAGTACATCGATTCCAAACTGTGAGAGGGGGGTGTCTTTTCTAGGTGGTTAAGAGAAAGAAAAAGGGGTGAAAAGTTTACGGTCGAGGTGTATAGGCAACCCGAATATCAAACTAAACAAGGATGACAAAAAAGAAGGGGTATTAGTGAGCAGTATCATAAGCTTTTGTTTTATTCATTTTTGATGATACGGAGCGGTGGAAGCGAAAGAAGTGAACAAGGAAGAGAAGCGAAAGGATTAAGAGCTAGATAGACTTAAGGATTCTACGTCGGTGTCAACGTCCTCAAAGTCATCTTCGTAGTCCTCCGTGTCTTCTTTTAACCAGTCGGGCTCCTCTGTAGCGGTCTCACCCGACTTTGCTGGTATTTCAAATTGTATTTGGTCTAACGTGTCAAAGAGAATTTGCCTATCTCGCTCTTCCTTTTCATTCCTTCGTCGTAGGACCAGGTTCGTATCAGCTTCCTCTTTTGTCTCCGCTACTACGACGTCCACGTGTTTGTGTTTCCTTGTCTTTTCCTCCTTTGGGGCCGGACTCTTCTTTTCTTCCTCTCCTTCCTCCTCCAGCCCAATTAACTCCTCCATCGTGCAGGTGGAGGGATCCTCCACAGGAGCCTCTGGTGCCTCCTCCCCTCCTACCGGCACGATTGACTCGAGTACGTGCAGCCAATCGTACGCAATCGCCTCAATCTCATAAAACTCTCTTGGGTGAGTCCGAAGTATGCGACGTACCTGTTGCAGTAACTCGTCACGGGCTACTCTTCTCCGTTCTAGTTGTTCTACATAGGCTTCCTGGTCAGCGATCTGTCTCCGCAACGTCTCCATCCCAGGCTTGCTTTCTGCTGCCCCTTTTCCTACCATTTTTTTTTTCTTGTGTGTGTGTATACTCCCAATTCCCGGAGAATAATAATAATAATAATAATAAAGGGTTTTTAAAGGAAAATAAATAATAATAATAATAATAATTCTACCGTGCAGTGTGGAGGAGAAGGAAAGTGTTCTTCTACGGTTTCCAGTGAATGGATATTTACACTTCCGAAACTCAAAAATAAAACTTTAGACGGTAGGACTGTGTTTATGCGCATGGATACATCTCCCCTATCCTTACCGGACATCACACTCAAACAGTAAATATTGGAGTAGAAAGCGAACACTAAGCTGACCCCCGACAGAGAAGATGGATTTCAGTTCACTCTTTGTGCTACACTTTTCTATAAGGGGAGCCCTAAATGTGAACACACCGGCCGCTAGAAGGGGCAGAATCCAAAGGGCGCAGGGAGCGGCTGCTTCACCCTCCTCCTCCTCCTCCCCTATCAGGGAGATGAGCCCCACCGTACGGGAAAGACAGGAGCGGTCCTCCATCTCTCTCACGTGGTAGGCCACCAAGAGATCCCACAGCACCAGCAACTCGGAGGGCTCTAGCAACTCGCCAAAGCCAGTGGAAAACCACTCCAGCGCTAACAACAAGGGCGAGTATTTTAGAATACGACGCATGTGTAGAGAGGCGGGAAGGGCGGTTTGAACAATGAGCTCCTCGAAGAGTAAGCAGCACTGAAGCAGCTCCGGCGTCGGTCCCTGTAGACGACTCCACAACTGTGCCGTCATCGCGGTCACCAGCTCATACTGTTCTACGGTATCCCCGGTGATGTTTCCCAGGGGTCCATACCACATAGAGTTCCCGCTGACGGGAAAAGCACCGCTGGGAGGGGCCCGCTGGTGAATGAGGTCTCCTTCTCGGCACAGCAGATACACAATGTAGGAGTCTAAACTAAGAGAGGGTCGGCCCAACTGTAGGAGGGCATTCTTCTTAGCCTCCGGAAGGCTCTTGTCTGCCGTTACCGCCTCCAGCAGAATGTTGATTTCATCTTCGTAGACGAAATATTTGTCACTGTCTCCAATGTATTCCGTGACATCCGTCTTCACGAGATACTGCAGCGTCTTTGCCACCAGCTCTTGGTGGGTCGAGGAGTAGTGGTGCTGTCTCCGTCGCCGTATCTTATCTCGACTGTATTTGGTCGCAAACGTTAAGTAGGTGGAGAGAGATTGAGGGTCCCCGTGATTGTTGACAATGTCGGTCTGGGCGGGTATCAGAGGGGTCCCGTCGGTGACGTAGAGGGGTAGCTGCAGGGCTCTCGCGTAGACCAGCCGTCGCAGCGCCGGGTGCACTCCTTCCAGAAGAATGGGCCGCAGCGCGGAGAGGGTTTCCCCTTCCCTCAAGAGATGGTCTAGTTGCATTTCGTACCTTTCCAAAGAGGTCCCCAAATGATCGAATGTGGAAAAGGCGATTTTATTAGGACTCAACTCTTCAAAGTACCGCTGCAGTTGTCGGAAGGAGGGTACTAGTGAATGATAATGACTAAAAATGTGTAGGTGTTGCTTAAAATCCGTCAGCAAGCCCATTTTTTCAATACCAGCAATCAGGTTCTTCTTGATGTACGGCTGAAGCGCTTCTTCGGTGGAACTAGAGTTGACCCCTTCCAGTAGACAATCGTACAAATCATTCACCGTGGGGAGAGCAGCCTTTGGGGCGCTATCCTCCTCCTTACGGTGTGGACCCCGTACTACTTCTGTCTTGTACAAGTCAACCACGTCAGACGTAAGCCGTTGCCATCGTTCCCTAGAGGCGGACAGTGTAGAGTGCCACAGGGTGGCAGTGAGGGTATTTTCTATATGGGGAGAGGGCGCCTCCGTGGCTCTTAAGCCTTCTTCCGCCTGTCGACGGGCTAACAGATTCCGTCTACGTATTTGGATACTTTCATTCTGCTTTGAGATCAGTGTCTGCAGTGTAGCCAACAGCTGGGAAGACGACAGTGTCTTATCGCCGATTATTTGGGTAATTCTTTTATCTTCTGAACTCGGAAACATAGGAGAGCTGGGTTCTCCCTTTTCCCCCGCCTCTGCACTGCCGTGTTCTTTTTGTTTGATGTAGTAGTGAAGTTTTACCAGCAGACGAGACCACGTATCCACCCCTAGTGTTTCCTCCTCTTCGTCTGGACTAACGTCATTAGCTGTCTTTTTAGAATAGACGGGGTCTGGTAGGGTGGAGCTTGAAGTGGAGTAGGTGTTGCGTCGGATGGACATTCTCTCCTTTGAGGGAGGTTGTAGACTAGAGTAGCGAATCGACATTGATTTCCTTTTCCTTCTTATTTTTTTTTCTCTCCAACTTCTCCTATCTGTATGTATATTTATTAAAGCGTATTCTGTGTGTTTTTTCTTTTAGTAATATTGTATTCAACAAAAAAAAATTATCTAGTGACGGATACATGTAAATAATAATAATAATAATAATAAAATAAGGGGCGAAGAAAAAAAAAAGAGAAAATGTTAACACGATTAAAGTACTCCATTGCTGTTATTGTTTTTTAATCAATAACAGGTGTTATCAAACGTTTCTCCTTCTCGCAGATTTATCCACTCTAAACCGTATGCAGCAGTAAGCGTTCTCCTTCTTCCTCGTACAATTCCTTCGAGATGGACAACGCATTGTAGTCGTCGCTGTTGGCCAGCAGACTCCCTCCATACCACGCGGCATAGGACCGCCTTTCATGGGCGTGAACCTTCACCGCGTACTCTACCTTGGAAGCGGTAGGAGACAAGTGCTCGGTAAACGCTCCCGCACGAGCGTCCGCCATCTTTGAGATCGCCCGCCACAGGGCATCGGGGAAGGCGGGAGTGAGGGTGTGCTCACCACTGAGGAGTATATTACGGTATAATGGGCGACGGCAATCAATAGGGGAGCTCCACACGGCGCTTTCCACGCACTGTGGCAGGGTACCACCAGCGCCTTCTTGGGAGGGTTGAAAAAAAGAGTCCAAGTCGAATGGGGCAGTTGTATCTCCCTTTTGGTGCATCAAAGGGAAATAACGAGTGGAGTGTTGTAGTATTTGTCCTGCTACCACCGGCACAATGGAAACTAATTCCCCTGCCGCATCAATGACTAATCCGGTATCACTTGAGACGTCACTGTAACTTTTCAAAACAAGAAGACTCGAATTTCCCAAGAGAAGTCGCGCAACCCCAAAGTTTTCAAAAAACACTTGGGCTGTCTTTATTCGCTGCGAGGGTGGGGATAGAGGGTTCTCTGTCAACAGTATACTAGAGTCCTGGGGTTCCAGGCGCAGGGTGTGCTGTAGTAAGCGATACCACCATTCCTCCATCACCGACCAGTCGCGTATGACACCAGCAGAGAGAAAGGGAGCGGGGCTCCCCTCGTGATGGGAAATAATGGTAGGAAAGCGGTTTCCCCCCAGCCCTACTTTAGAGGAGTATGTTTCGCAGTTCAACACAGCAACAACACCGGACATGAGTGGAGTGGGGAAGTGACCTCACCACGGTTCCAACTTATGCTTCACGCTTCCTCTTTTTTTAAAATAGAACAGGCAATGCGGAAGAAAATGAGAAAGCAATATAAAAACATTTGCGTTTACTTTCTTTTCCCTAGTAGTAGTATGATGTCGTGATACGAAAGAGAGGTTCATGTTCACTAGATTAGCGGAGGAAGATACAATAGAATTAAAGTATATATGTAAATATCCTTATTTTTAACCAACACCGCTCTGAGGCTACGTTACAGTGTAGTAGGTAGCAGAGGGTGAAGCCCTTCTGCGATTTTAGTACTCGAGTCGGTTAAGAACTGAATCCGACAGATCACCTCAAACACCCCTCGCTTCATTTCATGGGCGAGTGTTTCCACCTCTTCTATTTTATCCCCTCCCGTAAGAATTCGGTAGAGGTGAAACAGAATGAGTTGATCCTCTTCCTCCGTAAAGGGTCGGTCCGACACAAAGGGTTTACCCGCATGGTGGTAGTTTGTATTCCCACAGAAGCGACACAGAGAGTGTCCCTCAGGGGTACGATCCATGCGTGTGCTCCCTATCCCAGTACACGTTCCCCCTACACTCGCCACACCGTCAATGAGAGCCAAATTGGTGTGATGGCGCCACGGAAAGCGATCCACCGTGAGGTCCTCGAACGAAACGTCTTTCTCCCTTAACGCTTCATTCCTCGTGAGCACCCGTTTTTCGAAGCAACACGTCTTTTCGGATAGCCCCACAGGGGATGGCGCTTCCCCGACCCCTGTGAGGGGCCAGTTGGATTCCTCCAGACTTTGCAGCACAATGTCCGTGTAGGCGTTGGAACACTTATCAAAGAGTGTTTCGCCTTTATCCTGGTAGCTCAGAGCCCACAGACTCATTCGTTCTGACAGCGGTGCCAGCTCCACCGCTCGCGCTAGTAATCCTTGCTCATGCACCATGAACACAATTCTAAACGATAGGTTCGGATTGCGGGCGACGAGGGCAGCCTCTAAAGCGCTGGCCAGAGACAACTCCTCCAAAGGGTCCTGAGCCGTCACTGTACGAAAAAAGGTAACGGGCATCGACGGATAATCTATCAGGCGGTTGAACCGTTCCACTTTCTTTTCAAAACGTAACTGAACCGCCTCGTCATTGAGATCGAAGTGGGCAAAGGCGGTGTGCTGCCCTCTAAACAAGACATAAATACCCACGCACTCGGGTCGGTAGGGCTTCGGTCCGGGCGGGTAGAACCCTTCCTCGAACCCATTTTCTATAAAGTGAATCAACCCGTCCAGTGTGACCCGGCTAAAGTCCAGCGGATAGGCCTCGGTGCGGAGACCAAGGCGGCCTAGTATCAACGCCGGACCGCACCAACCACCGAGGGAGACAAATTTCCTCCCCATCTCTACCCCTTTAAACATATCCACAAAGGCGGACCGGAGGAGATGGCTGGGACGAAACATGGGCACTAATCAAGAGAGTGGATTGGGTCAGCCTAAGGAGAGGGAGAGAGAGAAAAGGAAAGAAAAACAAAGAATAGTGTTTTGGACGCACTTATAATATTTTTTTTTTTCATCACTATAATTTGCACCGCAACAAACACAAAAAAAATGTGTTAACACCGTTGATCATTACAGGTAATATGCTATTAGAAAACCTACGCTGGGAGTTCTTAACCTATCTTTTTTTTTTTCTCCTTTAAGTTAATTAATAAAAGACTCAAAATATTGCATATTATTAGTATTGTTATATTGATTACTTTATCCGAAAAATTAAACATATAAATACTTATTTTTTTTTTTTTATTACTGGCGGTTGAACCCAGAGTCATCTGCGCGAGGTCTCTTGAATCCAGAGTTACCACCTTGGTTGAACCCACCACGGCGTTGAATACCAGCGCCCGCCCCACGCGCATTGCCACTCTTACCGTAAGAAATACCCTCCTCGAATGCCTTCAGTCGGTTTTCTACCTTGCTACGGTACTCTAACGCGGGGGTGTTGTCGCCCTCACCGAAGGAATCAATACGCGCGCTAAGAGAGGCCTTTGCTGCTAGTACACGAGACATGGTACCCTTCTGGGCCGGCGCCGCCTTCGCCACAATGGAGGCGTTGTAGAGAATACCATACTTCGGGGTCGCCTGACGCTGCTTGAGCGCCCTGAAGAGGGCCTTCTCTGCGCCGAGAATCTGGACGGTGGAGGACGGGTACTTGGCGAGGGTGAGGAGGGAGCCGGCCTTCTGGATCAAACGGGCACCGATTTGCTCCCCGACCATGGTCGTAAGATTGGGAGCGATCGTCTGCATGCGGGAGGAAAGGTACGCGGAGAGCTGTTCACGATACTTGGAGGCTTCCACCACCTCCTTGCACAGGCGGCAGATGTTTTCGATATCCTCCTCGGCAATCTCGGTACCCATGGACACCATAGCCGCGTCCTTTACCTTTTGCTCTAGCTCTTCCTCCATAAAATCGGAAAAGTCAGTGTCACGAGCATTGAAACGGGTCTTCATCGCTAACACTATCTTGGCATAAATAAGGTTGTCGTTCACCACTTTACCAAGCTCGGGGAAGTGCCATCCGTACCACTCGCGGGCGCGCATGGCGTATTTGTTAATTTCCTTATCGAGATCCTCGAGAAGGGAGACCGCCTGCACCACCATCATATCCACCTTATCGGGCGAGAACTTTAATTTATAGCGGTTCAGGTTATGCGCCAGACCGAGCGCCGTCTGTCGCAGCTGTTCAGAGGTGATGTCCTCCAAAAGTTCGTCAATGTTCGCCTTCAGTGCGCGGAAAGTGGGACGAGTGCTGGACCCAAACACCACAGGGATGGAAAGGGTATCCTTGATGGCCTTGGCAAGTTTGGCATCCTCCACCGCTAACTCCTCAGAGACTTCCTTCTCTAGGTAGTTCTTCTTTAAAAACTTCCGGACCGGTTTAGACAGTTCACCGTTAATCAATTGGGTGGTGGTTTCCAAGGCGTCTGTGGTGCTCTTAAAGTGGAGAAGCGCTTTGAGCTTCTGCTTCTCACCACTGACTTTGAAGAGGGCCACTCCTGCTGGTAATTCAACCAAAGCGTACACCATTGGAATTATGTTTGTTTAAAGAGGGTAAAAATAAAATAAAATAATAAAACAAGGTTTTCTAAAAATAATAATAATAAATGTAAGAGGGTAAGAAGTAGTAAATAATAGTAGTAATTATGAGGATAAAAAAAAAAAAAAACTGTTCCCACCGGAATAGTAGAAATAAAAAAAAATAGGAAAATAAAATATTGTGTGACATGATCAGACGTATTATTAGCTCAACTTTTTCTTTGCCCTTTCCGCCGTATTGATGACGGAGGTGACCACTGATGCCACTCCACGCACCACAACGTTTAGAAATGCAGAGAGCACTATTTGTGCAGTAACATAGTACAAACGATAAAAGGGAGAACGGAACACGGCGGGAATCCCTTTTACAGGGGGAGGATATAACATGTAATTCAGATTAAGTCCTGTGAACATGGCGTAAGGGGTGAAGAGGAAAAAGCTGATGAACACTGGGACGAGCGTCAAGTGAGCAAGGTGCTTCCGGGTGATGGGAAGGGTGTGGTAGCGTATCGCGTAGTAAAAGGGGAGAAATATTAACAGACCGTGATGTATCCAAAAGACGGTACCCTCAAAGGCAAACTGGTGATCCCCCCAGTCTGGTGAGGCGGCTGCGCCCAGTGGGGACCAAAGCCAGTCAATCAATAAAGAAGCAAGATAACAGTTTCGTCCATAGTGTTGTGGTTTCTCGTGAAGAAATATATAGATCCACGTGAGGGTGATTAAATGACAGGGCATGAGGAGCCACCCCAGTTGTATGAATGGCTGAGCACGAACCCCCTTTGCCCACACTTGTACACCAAAGCACCCCATCAGTACCACCGCAATGAACGTATTGATGGGACACTTGGTAGACCAGCCGGGTCCCTGCAGTGCGAGGGAGGAGATGGCCTCCTGTCGGAATCCCTTACAAGCACGGTAGAGCACCGCGCAGAAACAAGCCACTAGTATAAACTGAAGAATGTGCTCCTGGGGGGACTGAAACCAATACTGAGACTCGGTGGAGGGGCCCCAGCGAAGCCCTGTTTGCCTAGCGAGCGACCGCAGCAACTCATTGGCCCACTCAGGGACCACAGCGTCAGCACAGGAGGAGAGAAGAGTTGGAATATCCATACGTAAGGAGCGGAAACACCTTTTTGTATGAAACAGAGAATATTAAATCATAATAATGGTAAAAGGGAAGAAAAAGAGAGAGAAGGGGGAGGGGGGATAATAAACACAAAGATAGGAATGACACTTGAATGAGACTATTGGTAGAGTCGAAAGCAAGTGGTGTGTGTGTGTATTTGTGTCATTGAAATTATGGTGTGTAACTATAGAGAGGAGAAGGTTTCATACTATTATTCATTTATCCCTATTGCGCTGCTCCTCTGCGGCCTCCCTTTCTAGGGCTTCTAGCTCAGCCTGTAGACGCGCGATCTCATCGTCGTCGATATCCTCTGCACCCATTGCTACTGTCGATTCTTCTGTCGAGGTGGTAGGGGTCTCCACCTTCCTGGACGCATTCTTTTCCACGTTCTCCTCCAGCGGGTAATACAGATTATCCAAAGGAGACAGTTTGTACCATGACTGTTCCCCGTTCAAATACTTTTTACAGTTTTCATCAATGTACCAAAACCCTAACTTCTCCGCATTTTCTAGGGCAAACTGTGCGCAGTCCTTTCGATCCACTCGTAGACACGCCTCCATGAAGATGAAAAACGAATCTTCGTCCAATCGTATGTTGTTGACGTTTCGGCACTCATTGAGCAGCTGACACGCATAGCTAAGGTCCAGAGGGCGCTCCACTAGGTCGAATGCGGTGTGCAAGTCATCCGGTGTGGGTCTTTCCTTTCCTTGAAAGGAGCGAAATCTTTTTTGCCACTCCAATACATATTTCTCTAGAGGAGTCTCCGGTCCGTCGAGACGTGACTTCTGAAGCATGTGACGTTTCTTGGTCAGCCACACCGGCTGGTGCGCCATACACTTGGGTCGGACGTAAGGGCGGTCGAGTCCACCCAACCACGCCTGATAGAGCATCTCGGTTCTTTGGTGATCTGGTTGCTGAATAACGGTGTAAATTTTCCAGTTGTCAGCGTCATTCAGAAACAACATCCAGTAGGGTCGTCGGTAACGAAGGGACGCCAGACACGCACAAGATTGCTTCATGGGAGCAACTGTGATTCAATACCTTTCTCTTTTCCTTTCTTGTGTGTGTGTGTGTGTGTGTATAAGAGAGAAAAATTAACATTAAAAACAGAAAAAGAGAGCGGAAAGTGTTTAAACCAAAGAAGAAGCAAAACATAAAATAAACCTACACTAGAGAATCACTGCACAAATTAAAAGGGTAAAACCTCGATTGGCAATAATTCGCACAATATATAAATAAATTACTCCGCCAACTCTTTTAGTTTCTCAACCTCTTCGAGGAACCGCTGTTGGGCCCTTTCCACTTCCCTCACATAGTCCTGACACGCCTTTTCCAGAAGTTTTCTACCCTGTAAACGTTCACTCGCCAGACGACGAGGCGCTTCGGTTGATCTTTGGGGTTCCTGTGGCTCACTCGCTGGTGTATCCGAGGTCACTGCCGGTTCCTCCCTAGACGGCTCCGGTGCGTCACGGGCTGCCTCCGTCTGTCCCTGGACCTCCAAGAAATTCAAGTACGACTGATACGCATTGATCAGCTCATCTTGCGTGAAGCGGGGCTGCTCGAGATTCTCTGGCTCTCTTTCGTGGGGTGGCTCTGGTTGTGGTGCTGGTGCCGTTGTGGGAGCTGGACGGTGGGGTTTCGCTGGTGCCTTTGCCTTCAACACGTCGGCCCTACAATACGGACACGTTGCGTGACCCTCGAACCATCTTCCTAGACAGTTGCGGTGATAGATGTGACCACATGGAAGAACTTTGGGTGCCTCTTCTAGCTTGAGTTCATCGTAGCAGATAGTACACGAGATATCCCCGGTCAAATCCTCTTCCGTGGCGTTTGGTAGACGACTGACGCGCCGCGCGAGGAAGTAATAGCGGCTCACATTTAAAAAGTTTTCACTAATCAGATAGACATGTCCGAAGAAGTTTCGGAGCAAAACGAAGGGAATCTGGCCCACGGAGAATTGTGCAAAGACAAACATTACTACGAATACCCCGGAATGAATAATCTCTAGCGTCTTTTCGGAGTAAAACACGAGAGGCGTGCGATTGTCACGGTCCTGGGCAAACTGTTGATAGACAAGTTTGATCGCATTGCGAGAGGAGACAAGCAAAAATTGACAGTAGAGTAGAAGAACGCAGTACCAATACATAGCCCCCGTCGCGTCGGTCGCTTCCGGCTTGTACATGACAAATATAATCATCGAAAGGTCAAGAATATGGGAACAGACGATAAACAGAAAGACACGAATTACCTGAAAGGTTCGTGCAGTACCGTTAGGAAGGGCGGAAGTAGTCGTGATCCGTTCCTCTGCTAGCTTATGTAACACTCTCACTACGACGGTGAACACCATGAAAAACGTTCTCCAAGAATACATGTTTTGCTCCAAATACAGCGGTATCCCTATGCATTCTGCTAAGTAGACGGGGAAGGCGGGTGCTACGGCGTTTTTTTCCGCTGGAGTTAACTTTCCAAAGAAAACCATTTTCGCTATATACCAAAATCCGACGAAAAAGGCTACTGTGGTGTTTGCGACAAGCAAATTAAAGACAGCAGAGGAAGTGATAGCAATAACGGTAGGGTACAGTTCTCTGTAGGTGTTCACATAGTCAAGAATATAAAGGAACAAAACAGCGAAACTCACCCCTACGTAGACTAGTGGATGCTTCAGACTCTGAATAGAGACCATTATGTGAAACGATATTGATCGTCTTTGGAACTATTTATACTATAAGGAGGGACCAAAAAAAATAAGACAAGAAAAAGAGGGAAACAGCCTTCTTTTTCTCCTTTTATCTTTTCAACCATCTATTCAAACACATATTTTAATACACAAAAACGATAAAAAAAAAAAACACCACCGTGAACACAACAACTATAATAACAGTTCCATTTACTGATTCCCGTAGGCCATACCCAGCACACAGGCATTAAAAACAGGCTACTGACGGAGAAAACGGATCACTTTACTGCGATCGATCAAGTAGGTAAGTTCCTTCTCCATTTCCAGGCTCAGTTTTTTCGCCTCGTCGGTTACCGAAGACGCCAGACCAGCTTGTCGAGCCACCTCCACGCCAAAGCTGGAGGGGGTCACCCCTTCCCGGGGCTGGTAGGTAAAAATTAACCGACGACCTTCCCCAGGACCCCCTGCCTCCTCAAACCCCATGTAATAGCACCTCACCAACGGATGCTGATTCTCGCGAAATGGCTCGCATATATAATTGTAATGGGTCACAAACACGTTGACGGAGCCAGCACGAATTAAGTACTCCAACGTCGCCGAGGCCACGGAGGCACCGTCAAAGCTGCTAGTCCCCCGTCCCAGCTCGTCCATCAACACCAGCGACTGGGAGAGGCGAGGGGAGTTTAAAATACGACTGGTCTCGCTCATCTCGGAGAGAAACGTCGACCGTCCGTCGAGGATAGAATCACTCGCTCCCATACGACAGAAGAGACCGGCGAAAATGGACACGTCTGCCTCCTTTGCAGGGATGAAACAACCACACTGGGCCATAATAAGACACATTCCAATCATCCGCATGAGAGCGGACTTTCCACCCATATTGGGACCCGTTAGCACCCAAGACCCTGAGGTTGGCAAGTGTACATTACACCCCACATACCCATCCGGAGAGAGTCTCTCCATTACTGGGTGTCTCGCACCGACTAAACGGATTCCTTTCCCTTCCTTATACGGGAATAGGGAAGGCAATACGTAATCCGGCTGGTTGGAGGCGATAGAAAAGCTTCGCAGCACATCTAGTGTGGCAACGCTGTTTATAAGGCCCTTCAGTGCCCTTTTGAAGGTCAAATCGGACGAAAACGCCAACTGTCGCTCATCCCAGGCCTCCACGGCGGCCACATACAGTCTCTCCCGGGCAGCACATAGACGCACATTGTACTCTACTATACGTGGGGTGTGGTACCGTACGTTGGTTTTAGTTCGGGACAAGACAATCCAGTCAGCTTCCGCCTTCCCGGCCTTTGAGGACGGTATATCGATCACAAACGGAGTGCCGCTAACGGTGCGGTATTCGAGCGCAGGCAGCTTCAACACTCCTCTAATCCGCTCGAGTTCGGTTTCTAGATGGTGTAGGGCCTCGTCCCGGGCGGTGACGTGGACAGCAAAAGAGTCAGGGGGTTGAACATTGGAGGAAAGGAACAGCTCAAGAGGGTTGGCGGCGGTACTGTTCATTTCTGCTTTATGCGACTCCAAAAACGCCCCCACATCCGTCGCACAACACTGATTCAAGTGTTGCGTGAATAAAGACGGAAGTCCCTCCCGTGGTGCCCCCGATGCCAACATACTAACGTTTCGGATCATACGGAGTAGACGGATGTACTCCAGTACCCCGCACCGTTGGGCGTAGAGCTTGCCCATGGTGGCCTCCACGTCCCCAACCTTGGCACACTCCTGGAGCAGTTCCTCCAGTACACCCCCATCCCTCCCCTCCAGCAGGTAGGACACCGTTTTCTGTCGTTGTTGAATTTCGTCCATTTCGCCCGAAGGAGCCGCTATCCACTTTCGTAGGAGCCGGGAGCCACAAGTGGTAACACAGTGGTCTAGAAAGGCCACCAACGATCCCTTTCTTCCGGTCGCACAGTGAAACACATCCAATGCCCTTAACGTGGAACCAGGGAGGTCGAGCGATGCGGAGGGGGATGGCTCCGACTTGGGGCTTGATGCGTCTTCGGCGGCACAGAGTCGTTTGTACACGGAGGATAAGTGGTACAGTTCGAGGTAATGACTAATACAGTCATCGAGGGGCTCCTTGGGCCCTTTCGCGACGACAGCCGTCACAGAGACCGTTTTCCCATCTTCCTCCCCATTACCTGTGGGCCCCATATTCAGAGGGAGAGCACTGTGAATCCCTTTCACGTACTCTTCTGGAAACCCCGTAAAGGCATCCTCCCCTGGTTTCAACGGCTTGTGTCGAAAGACTACAATTTCGACAATGTTGAAACGATTGATCAGATCTTCTAATTCCAAAAAGTCCCTAATCTCAAAACACTTGCGTTCCATAGTAGCAAAACTCAATAAAACCATTTCCAACACGTTTGACTCTAGGAGACGGATAATGCAGATAAACAAATCAGAGGATTCTTCCGCTGTATGAGTTATTTCAGTGGGATCGGCCTCGTTTTCGTCCTCTGCATCCGCCGCCTTCTCCGCTTCCTCCGCCGTACCGCCGTTTGTCTTTACCTTTTCATCAGGGAGAAGGGTTCCACGGCTGTACACCTGAGAGATGGACCGCTTAAATATACCAGACTTGTTTTCCACCGCACGGACCGCTGCAGATTCCTGGTCCGCGAAAGCAACGTGGTAGCCCATGGAAACGAGGCGGTGCACGTAGAGGGGCACCCTGGTATAGGGGATACTACTATAAGGAAAGGGCTGCCCGGGTATGTGCATGATACCACAGCGACGACTCACCACCTGACTGTCTCGACCGTATACCTTCACCCTATAACCGCACGCGACTAACAGAATGGTGGACGGTGAAATCGTCTCCCTCATCTCCACCACCTGTCTCTCCAGAGGGGTCAGCGTGATGCCTTCTACGTCGTCCGGCCTCGCCTTTCGGCAGCAAATTAGTTCAATGGCGCGGGCGACATCCGTGCTCTCGTCTCTCTTTCTCTTTGACATGATCAAAATTTTAATATGTATATATATATATTATATTTAAGTATATATGGTTATCTATGGAAAATAGTTTCTATGAACAACTTGATAAAAGGAGAGACTGAGAAGAAAGGAAAGTGTTTGTGTGAGTGAAGAGAACGATACAAAACAAACATATATAAAGTAGAAAAATGTGTCCTTTCTCAAACACAAAGAAGAAACATTCTATGTAAAAGGCCGCAGGTATAAAAGGCGTGGGGAAAAAAAACAACGGTAAGTTAAAAAAGTGCTAAGCGTGTTTTGACGGAAGAATAATCTTCAGAAGCACAAAGCAAAAAAAGAAATAATCCTGTTAATATTGAAAGTAATATTTTTTTTTGAGAAAAAAAAAATAGTAGAAAAAATAATGGGGAGGATGAAGAAAAAATTACTAAACCGAAGAAGTAAAGCAAACCCTTTACTCACTTCTACATCGTTGAAATTTATAAACATATGGCGAATTGGGAATGACGTAAAGAACTGGTTAATTTTTGCACTAGTTAACCAGTTTAACCCGAGAAGTGGGTCTCACTCTATCTCTTTTTAATTACATCATAACGGTTTTTTTCGAGATAGTATAACTTGTCAAACTTGTTGCACCGCACGTGGTGGACGGTATTACGTTTCTGATCTTCAATCAGTGCCTTCTCCAAATTTTTATCGATGAAGCGGTTAGAATTAAGCGTGGTGTGCTCTAGCGGTCTGTCGTAGGAAGGGTCGTAGCAGTTCACCAATCGAGCCGTACCGGAGTGGGTGGTACTGACGAGGAGAGGGGGCAGGGAGCAGCTCATTTATGTGAAAAGGAATAGGCTGTAGCGCTAGGGTGGGGGCAAAAGTTATAGGACTTTATAGACGAACAAAGAGAGAGAGAGAGAGAGTATTTGTTGTGCAAGAATAAAAATAAGGAAGACCGCGCAGGAGTTCTCCCTCTTAACCAGAAGTGAGTGAACACATTGTGGAAATAATAAGTAGAGAGAACTATCGAAAAAAAAAAAAGAGATTTTTTGTTGTTGTTGTTTTACTTGGTTAAAATTTACTATTAGACTTTTTCATTTCTTTTTCGGGGCTCCTTTACCACCCTTATTTCCCTCTTTTTGAGGAGCCACTTTCTCCTTGTCTTCCCGCAGGCCTGTCACACGGTTCATCACTAGATGACTTTCTGTGGTGTCAGGATCAACGACAAAGTAGCCGAATCGCTCCGCTTGAACCGATTCAAAGGGTTTTAACTGTTTCACTGACGATTCCGCCACGCCACGACATATTTTTTCGCTCTCGGCGTCAATAAATTTCAAAAACTCGGGGTCAATGGCCGCACGGTCATCCTTCAGTAAGGGGGAGTACAGACGAAGCTCCAGGTCTATCTTATCCTCGCACGATACCCACGTAATATTCGTTTTAGGCTTGGCAGTTCTTTCAAAGTCGATGTCGACATGAATCAGACAGGGCTGACCGTTGGCGTCGGTCTCGAACGACTTACAGGTAATGTTACCCGAGTACTTTAGGCCGACGGGGCGGGGCCCAGGGGCTAGACCGTAGTACTTTGGGTTATTATCCTCAGTTTGGAAATCGCTTCTATCAATGTAAAACTCATTGGAAAAATTCATCTTTCGACTTCCCCTCTCCGGGTAACGAGGGTGGTTGGGTACCTCCACCTCCATCACGCCAGTCCAGTTATCCACCACCACTTTGATAGGGTCGGTAATAATAATCCGACGCGCACACCGCTCATCCAGGTCTTCCCGCAGTGTATTCTCTAACATGATGCTCTGAATGACATTCATAGAGCGGGTAATACCAATAAGATCGCAGAATCGGTTGATGGCTTCGGGAGTGAAACCACGACGCCGCATACCCGCTAGTGTCAGCAGTCTGGGGTCATCAAAGCCCCGCACAATACCCTTCCTGACCAGTACATTAATTTTACGCTTCGAAAGAAGAGACCCCGTCACGTTCAGTCGGCTAAACTCCCACACATAGGGACGGAAAAGATTCAGCTGCTCCAGTAACCAAAAATAGCTTTCCCTACGGGTCTCAAACTCAAGGGTGCATAAACTGTAATCAATGTCCTCCAAAGAGTCAATCAGGCAGTGGGTGTAGTCGTAGCTTGGGTAGATGCACCACTTGCTGCCTACATGGGGGTGGGCGACGTATTTCACGCGGTAGGCAATGAAGTCCCGCATGTTGGGGTTATCACTTTTCATGTCCGCCTTGACCCGAAGAGTAGCCTCTCCCTCCGCGTACCGACCCTGACGCATGTGTTCGAAAAGGAGAAGATTTTCCTCCACGGATCGGTTACGCCACGGACTCTCCTCCCGCAGCTCCCGCTGTTTCTTGAGCTCCTCGGAGGAACTGTGGTCGACGTAAGCCTTGCCGTCTTTGATGAGTTGAATGGCAAACTCATACAGCTTGTCAAAGTAGTCAGAAGAAAACGTAATCCAGTCTGGTTTCCATCCCATCCACTGTGCCATTTCAAGGATGGCATCAATATACAGCTGTTCCTCTGCTTCGGGGTTAGTGTCGTCGTACCTCAGATAGCACTTTCCACCGTGATCTCTAGCGCACCCAAAGTTAAGATTCATACTCTTGGCGTGACCTATGTGAAGAAACCCATTCGGCTCCGGCGGAAACCGAAAGTAGGGCTTTCCTCCTGTCCGCTTCAGGTGAGCTTCCAGTAGCTCAGGTGTATTGGTGCATCCAGGGACAATACGACCCGTTTGTAGTATTTTTAAGTCCCGCTTGACTTCTGTAGCCGGATCAGAGGCCGCTGCTGCTGCTGCTGCCATTTTTTTTAAAAGGGGGCGAGTAAACTGAATTGTGATAGAGTTTTTTACTAGTCTTTTTGTATCGGAGAGATTTGTGTTGAATTCAGGAAGAGGGTGGTGGAGAAGGAGGAATGAGTGTTGAGACGTCAGCAACAACAACAACAAAAAAAAACTACTATAGAGATACTATAATCGTTAGTTTTTTTTTTTTTTCCTTCTTGAGAATATATAAATGCGAGAGAAGCCTTATCACAGTGGAAAGTCCTCTAATGACAATTCATTTATGCTCTCATTCTCACTCTATGATTTTTCAGTAATTTATTATGTTAAAATAAAGTAATAGTCTTAATATTTGAAAAGGGAACAGGGTGAAGTCTGTTTTTTTTTTTTTTTTTAGTGTAGCCACATGTAAACAAGGCGAAAACTAAACAAAAAAAAGGGAGAAAAAGTGGCTACCCTTTTGGTCCCCCCCCTTTATCTCTGTATCTATGAATAAAGAAATAAAATATAAATGTATATTATTCTTCCACTTTAATTACTCGGCATCGTCCACTTTAGGTGCGAGGTAGTAGCGCAGGTAGCCAACGTTATCAATACTGTACTCCACCATACAGGGACTGTCCTTGGCAAACTTAAGAGTCACACGATCGCTTAAGGTAGAGCCTTTGGCGAAAATGCTCATAAAACGGAGCGCAAAAGAGAGCGTGATGGGCTCATCCATTGTAACCTCCACACCCACCGCAGCCGCGGGGTCGTTTTTAAACTTTCGGGTTAATGGTTCATCGTCTTCGTTGCGCTCCGCCTTAACTTCTGACTTGACTTCAGACTTGGTGCTGGAGATACCACCGGCTTGCAGGAAAGTGTAGCCCTGACCCACATCACCCGATGAGCTGAATTTCACTCCCTCCTTCGTGATGGCAATGGTGACTGTGTCGCCGAAAACCGTCATATCACGAACAATCTTGGCAAACTCACCAGAACTGAGTGTGACGGTGCTGCGGTAGTCCATTTCTGGGATTCCCATCGATTCAGCCTCAATTTCCAGTAACTTGAGTTGATATTCGCATTTACGGGTCTTTTCGGGATTTTCAGAGGTCAGCGTGATCACATCAGAGTCCTCCTCATGACGTAAGTTCAGACTGTCATTGTTTTCCAGAATTTTAAGAATCTTCGACAAGGAGGCCAAGTTGATACCGAGAATACTGTTGCGTTCACACTGATATTTTACGAAGCAGTCATCGCGCAAAAGCATATGCACCAACGCGACGTGACTGGTGTCCATCGCCTGGATGGAGAGACCACCGGGGTTACAGTCAAAGTTCGCCTCGTTGACTAATCCATTGATACACTCGATCAAGCGCTTCCATAGGCTTGCCAATTGAACCTGAGCTTCCAGCATAGCAAATTGTAGGAGATGAAAAGGTTATAAAATAACTATAAAAGATTCCTTTCGAAAGAAAAAAAAAAAATGAGTGAGAGACATGAAAAAACAGGAAAAGCAACCACAATAATAATAATAATAATAAGTAGGAAGAGTAGAAAAGGGAAACAGAGGATGACATGAATATATTTTTGTATGATCACACTTTTTATTTCCTTTCAATGCACAGACCCCCGGGATCCTCACGGACTGTCAACGGGCACACATTTATCTTGCTGTACTGCTCCCAGAAGTTTTCCACCTTCTCACAGTTATTGTCCCCCAATACCAGCGCAAACACTGCATCGTAGCCCCCGGCACCGGGGCAACCCACGGCGAATACTCCCGGCAGAGCGGCAGTGTCGTCGAGGAGCTCGGTCAGCTCCTCCGGCTCCACTTTCACCCCTGCCGCCACACCTAGTTCTCTCAACAGTCGTCGACTTTCAGCACCGCACCGAGACGCCTTGACAATAGACGCCTCGTACTCGTTCCCTGCCTCCCACTGTGCGATACCAGTTTGCGTGGCGAGCTTCTCCACCGCGGTCTGGTAGTCTAGTGTCTCACTCTTCTGTATCATGTCTCGTAGTGCCTCAATATACAGTTCATTATTATGGCGGAGCCGCTCCCACAGATTATTTTCCTCCTTTTCGTGCTGCTTTTGCCATGCCATAATCTTTGCCACCATACCAGGTGTGCTAGAGCCGCCTTGGTGCACATCCCCCAAGACTAACTTTACCCCCCGCGGCAGGTGGAAGGGGACATAGGGCACCCACTCTTCGCTCAGGTTTAGACAGGTCTCCAACTCTGGGAGAAGGACGTGGTCGAGGTCTTCGGACCCTTTTACCATCGCTTCTACCTTTTCAGCGGGGAAGCGGCGGTACGCACAGGTGCCGTACACAGCCGTGTAGACATCAAAACCGCTTCCGATCTTACCTTGAGCGACGCTATGTGCCACTTGAGCAACTCGGTGTATAAACTCCTTTTCTTCCATTCCCTCGGAAAAGCCGTGAAAATGGGAAAAGATACACGCCACGACACTCGTCGTCATCGCAGCGGAGGAGCCAAGACCTGTTTTGGATACCTCACCGACCAAGGGGAGGTGCGGTGGGAGGGCTCGAAGATTCTTTACGTTAACCGAAGTGCCGGTTGACTCCAAGTAGTTCCTTTGACTGTAAAAGTCGTTGTCGGCTAACAGTTCGAGGGTGATATTTTCCTTGACGGAGTTTCTACGCAACACTGCCGCACTCACAGCGAACAGAACAGCATAGTACAGAAAAGGGGATTTCTTTCCTTCCAACTGTTGAATCACAACATTAGAATTGTCTTTCACGGTACACTGAAAAACAAACTCTTGCTTAAACTGAGGGGACAGTATACGAAGTGCCACACCATCCGACGTAGACGCCTCCACCTCTAGTACACGAGTGGTGAAGCGGGCATTGACACCGATTGAAATGCCGACATTTGGGGCTTGAACGATGAGATACCCTCCCAATATTAACACTTTTCCTGGCGAAGACGCTTGAATTTTTTCAGCGGATTTAGTCAAAGTAGTCATTTTAAATTATTATTATTTTCTAATAATAAATTGTTCATCGTGTTAATTACCATGTATATGGAACGATTTTATTTTATTTTAAGTGAAGAAGGGGGAAAAAAAAAAAACAGATAAAAAAATACACGAGTGAGAGAAGTAATACAGTTTCCACAGCTTCACTGTACTAACGGTAAAGAAATAAGATCGTATAACCATAATCGTATAATAACAACAGTTGCGCCTTTTACTAAAACAATCGATATTCAAAGAAACATTATGCTTCGCTTCCCCCAAAAAAACAAAAAACAAGAGCAAGAATGTTTCTTAATTCTTCGACGCACCTGTACCCAGCGATTTGAGGAGTTCTGGGTCGACTGTGACATTTCTTTTTTGCCGACGCGCGGCACCTAACTCCGCCTCTGTTGGCTCTGGCTTGATCTCCACCACCTCCCCCATCTCTGTGACCGCACCGCTCTCCACGTTAATTTTATGTAGTCGATGCAGATAGTACATGACACAAAGCGAAAATGTACCTAGACAGAAGAAGAAGACGATAAAAAATACGTAACCACTTTTATTTTGACAACACCAATCATCACAGTCTTTGATGGAGGGGTCGAGGACTTTACACATACCGTTCGAGAGACAGGCGTCCTTGGCACACTCTGTTCGGACAGACTGAAACCCCCCGCACTTCACCTGGCATGACATGTTTGGCTAACCTTTGTAAGTAAAATAATAATAACAAGAAGAAAAGAGAAAAGGAGAGAGAGAGAGAGAACCAAGCCGTTAGGATATAGCGCTAAGTCCCCAGTCTCATAGTAAAACTAGGAGATACACAACGGTATAATAAAGTGTAATTATATTTAACGAGAATTATTTTACTAACTTTATAAATGTCATATTTAAATAATCGAAAAAAAAAAACTTATCAAAGAGTAAAAAAGAAAAAAGAAGACACGTCGAAGTACACTTGAGATAAACCAGTAACCACCACACTGGCGACGTAACGATGTTCTTCCCCTTTCTCATTATTTCCTTTTAACCATTTTCCTGTCTAAATATTAAAGGAGCCTTTCGATTTCAAGTTTAATCGCTTGAACCTTGGCACTGAAATTGCTCTTATCGTCCTGTAGAACCGCCAGGGCAACTACGTTGCGAGACACCTGAGCCGCACGGCCTAAAGCAGTCTTGGAAGGAACAAAGACGTAGGGAACGTTCTTATCCTCACAGAGAAGGGGAAGGTGCAGTAGGATTTCAATGGGATTGGTGTCCCCCGCGAGCACAATGAGGTCCGCTACACCTCGGTTCAGTGCCTTGGTCGCTTCGTTAGCGCCCTTCTTGACCGCCTTGGCGTTGCTTGCCTCTTGGACCAAATCCAAAATATTCTGAGCGAGGCGATCTTCGGCGAGAGGGAAGGCCTTTTCACTGATTTCAGCGGACATTTATGATAAATGAGCAAAGAATAAATATAGAATTTAACTGGTAAAAAGAGTGTTCAGAAGAGAGAAGTATAGAGTGGTGGACAAGTAGTCGGTTGTAGTGACTCAACCTTCATACCGCGCTCTCACGCGTATCAACACGCATTTATACAATTCGGTCAAGTTTTTTTCTTTGTTCTCTTTTGTTTGTTAACAATTAAAGTATGCTACAATTAAGTTTTAAAATAAATAAATGCTTGCAAAGTGATATATAATAAAGAATAAATACAGTGATAAACAGATAAATTATCGGGAGGACAAGCGAAGTTAATAATTTTTTTCCTATTTTATTTTCGAAACGCGAAAAAAAAAATATAACAATAATACCTCCGTATGTATAGGAATTTATTATCTATACATCCACTATCCAGTACATACTAACAAATAATTATTTTTTTTTTTAAAAAAAGACTCATCTAAGAGGGATATACAAGTACATTTGCTTTGTGTAGTATACTCTTTAAACATTAGTTTTTACTGTTGCTCTAATTATTTGGCATCCAAAATAGCCTGCCATTGGGCTCTGTTCGAATCAATGTTATCCACACACCATTGCATATCCTTGAAAAAGTCCCCGACAATCTCCTTGAAAAACTTACCAGCCACAAAATCAAT